>JAUZST010017203.1:0-61415 GCA_034779995.1 Parotocinclus haroldoi
ACACAAACAAAACAAAAGAAAGAAAAACAAACCAAAGACAAAACAAACAAAGAACAGAGGGATGTATTAAAGGATGATGTGTAGAGTAATGTAAATGTCACAAACAGTAGTGCAGCACTACTCACTTCTTGCAGGTTCCATAGTCAGTACAGCGGCTCAGTGGCACACGAACCACACAGCTAGAAAAGGCCACAAACAGGGCGTGATGATCCTTGTCTAGCTCCAGTCCCAGAATCCTCCGGTCTTCTCCACGCACATTGCACCTGGTGAGAGTTGAGAGGGGAAGCCTTATGCTTGAAATAGTTATATACGGCAGCTTAATAAATCACTTCAGTGTCTTTCTAGCTGCTCATGTATAATGCAAATCTAAGAGCAGTTGCTGAAATCCATCAATAAACATTTAACATACCAGAGAATGAGAGTTTAAAACTGTTCCCAGTAACAGTGTAACATCTGCATTGAGTGCAATCTCTGGGAAATACAATGGCTTATAAATTTCATATAATTGTAAAATGTTCCGGCTTCCAGAAACACATGTCAAACAAGTGTTGAATATCTTGTGAATTTTTTATTGAATAATAATTTGTAAAAGTGTAAAGAAATGCTAAACTGCTTAATCAATTGGTGCTCCTACTCAGCTCAGTCAGTTGGCTGCTGCCTGGACGCTGTGTAACAGTGTGTGAGTGAGTGCAGAGCATCTCACAAAAGTGTGTACACCCCTCACGGTTTTGTACCTAATTTGTTATGTATTTTCATGGGATAACACCGAAGATGTGACAATGTAAAGTAGTCAGTCATTTAGAGTATGTATAACAGTGTAAATTTGCTGTGTAAACCAACACACAGAAAATAACATCTAAACCGCTGGCAACAAATGTAGGTACACCCCTAAGTAAAAATTGACAAATTTTGCCAAATTAGCCATGTTCCCTCCCTGGTATCATGTGACACGTTCGTATTACAAGGTCCCAGGTGTGAATGGGGAGCAAGTGTTTTGAATTTGGTCACTGGAAGTTCACAATGGCAAATAACTCTGGATCTAAAAAAAAATGGTGTTCTAAATAAAGATGGTTTAGGCTGTAAGAAGATTAGCCACACTCTGAAAGTGAGCTGCAGAATGGTGGCCAAGATCATAGAGTGGTTTAACAGGACAGGTTCCACTTGGCTACGGAAAATAAATACACCTCCAAGCTGACCACTTCCTTGCTAAAGAAACTGAATGTAAAGGTCAAGCATGTCTCCAGACCTAAACCCTACTGAGCATCTGTGGCGGAGTAATATCCACCAGCTCTGTGATGTCATCACAAAGGAGTGGAAGAGGATTTCAGTGGCAACCTGTGACTTCATGCCCAAGAGAGTTGCAGTGCTACAAAATAATGGTGGCCACACACAAAAAAATCACACTTTGGACATTATCACAGGGGTGTACTTACTTTTGTTGCCAGCTATTTGGACATTAATGGCTGTGTATTGAGTTATTTTGATTTACACTGTTATACAAGCTGTAGAGTGACTACTTTACATTGTATCAAAGAGTCATATCTTTAGTGTTGTCCCATGAAAAGAGAAAATGGTTCCAAAAATGTGAGGAGTGCACTCACTTTTGTGAGATATAGTATACGCCCTATGTTCGATTGGGTTATCCCTGCCTTGCTCCCCGTGCTGCCGGCTAAACAAATGGAAGGGAACATGAGTGAATGTGAATCATGAATCTGCATTGGTCAAGGATATGAATGTCTGTTTGATGCCATTCTAATGAAACGTATATAGATGACTGCCCAAAGAAATCAATCAAATTTCCAAACTCATATTATTTGGGATTGCTTGTCAGGTAAAGGTCCGGTGGAGATGGCAATCATTTTCTCAATTCTCACATTCCACTGACAGAAAATACTTTTTTTTTCTTGATAATAAATTCATTTTTTCCCCAGAATGATAATGCATCTTCTCTCTGAGCAAAGATTTTCAAACCTTTCAGGAATCGGCTCAATGCCATGACCAGAAAAGAGTCTCAAAGAGCAAGAACAAGCAAATGAATAATAAAGGCACAAGGCACCATCCTGTAAAGCAATTTTTTAAAAAGCTACTTGAGAAAGTTCGAAGCAGCTTGATGTAGAATATGGCTTTTCATCAGTGATGTCGATACCTCAAAAAATTTCAGGCCACCAAGAAAGCCTAAGGATTCTAATTCTGATATTTTTCATTGATGCAGCCATCTTTTTTTTTTTTTACCTCCACTGGACATGGAAAAGCCATCTATTAATACAAATTAATTAGTTTGAGGTGTTCCCTTGTTTCTTAAAGCTAAAATGTAAAATTGTTGGTGTCACAGCTATGATTTATTTGTTACAAAGTAAAAAAGTGGAATCCTCAAGGCTAGTTTCATACAGCAGGCAAAGAGGTCAAAATCCCATTTTCTCACCAAATTCGTTTTTCTTTAGGCTGTTCATACTGTTCCGACATTCGTCTTAACAGTTCATGCTCTTAAACTGACACTTGTGAAAAAGAGCAACGCTCTGTGTGATTCTCTTGTCCATAGGTGAACGATCAAAACGAGTCCACAATAACGGTTCTTCAGTATTCTTCAATGGTCATATAGGTTATGAGAGCTATAGGTTATATAATGTTATAAAGGGCATGTTACTGGATGGATTTGCATCTTGCATCTTGATTTCGTTCAACTTTTTATCTTCTATTGATGCTGCAGCCACATACACCGGGGGCCACGGTCGGCCATTTCTTTAGAAAGTTTCTCAAACATGAGAGCAGTTGCAATGTGTTTCTTCTAATTTTGTTTGCACAGACACATCGCCCCAAAAATGTATGAGCTATGTTGCTTTGCTGTCTTGCCAATCAGAACCCCACTTATTGCTGTTGTCCATTTCCTCCATCATGCCCTCAGAATGCACATATGTAAAATGACAAGGAACATCGTCCAAAATTTGGCTAAAGTACGGTGTCTCAGTAGGCAGCATTTTCAGCTGAGTAGGGTATCTATAAATTGGGACAGCCTTCTTGTCCGGGGTGTATACTTCGAGGTAAAATGCTTCCTATGTAGGCTGATTATTAGGTTTGGATTCGGTTTTCCTGGCTTAAGATCTTAAAGCGAATCTGTGTTCGATGAAATAATGCATTTATATGCATATTATATTTTAATCAATATTGCACTCGTGTGTTAATACTTACTTAGCTGATGTTTTGAGCTATTGCTACAAATTTATTTGACTACATAAATGTGTTTAATTCTAATAATTTAACATCTAAACCGTCCAAGGGTCTTCTCAAGGCTGAAACATTTAGGCAGTTTTTTTCCCTTTCCATTGGTTTCCTGAACCCTGACCCTACATATTAGAAGATCATCTAAACTTTCAAGGCTGCTTTGAGGCAATGCTCCATTGGGACATTGGGAAAAAATGCTATAGAAATACATCTGACTTGATTTATAATGAAAAAGATAGGATTTTGCCACTTTTACCTGCTGTGAGAACGTAGGGGATGTACTCATGCTGAAAAGTGCTCTTGGAGTGAAACAAAAAATGTTAAAACCGTCAACACTCGGTTACATTCAGCCAGCACATATGCTAAGCCAAGTGCTTGACAGGGAATTGTCAGTTTTAAGTGACGCCCCAAATGAGGCCACCCAGGATGTTTTACACAACCTATAAACAGTGCAGCACAGAACACATAAAAAAGGAACATACAAATGCAAACACTGGCAATGTCCCAGTTGAAAAGCTCCTTTAAAGAATGCTGTAAGGATGTAAAGGATGCTGTAAAGGAGGCCATAAGACAGAGTGAATTGTGTTACTAAAATGCCTGAGCGTATATCAATGAGAGGGGAGTGTGTACGTGTGAAGCACTCTGAGACAGTAAACTGAGCAGGCATTTGTGTCATCTCCAATAGGCTTTACAGGAGCTGTGGCCAAGTGAGGTAAATCAGCGGTGGAGTCTTCACTCCCCATGTGTACACTTACACACCATTCAGAGGACGGTGAGAGGAGGGCGAACACAGAAACAAAGCGAGCGTCACGTGTGCGTGTAATGATTTAGCAAGTGGGTGTTTCTCGGCACTGCAATAATTGCTGTGCGCTACAGAGCTGTCAGAGGGAGAATAAAAAAAAAACTCAGCTAACCAAATAAGTAAACTGCTCATGTCATTTTCAGGGAGTTCTAGACAAGCTGTAGCCCTTTGAGACATAAACAGAATTAAACAGCAGTGGAGCACATGGAGTGTGTTCTCCCATAGTGTATACTCTTCGCCCGTGGAGAGCGAGTGCGAGAGGGAAAAAAAAAATTAGAAGAAGAAAAAACAGAGGGAGCAATCTAACTTGTTAGGGTTGTACACGTCAATATCCTCCAGGAGCTGGCTGCTGTAGGTGGAGTTTGGATGAGTGCTGGCGACGATCTTCAGAACGTGGCCGTTTTCCGAGCCCAGGAACAGAACTGTGTGGTTCTTGTAAGGCCCGGCAGCTGTGTCCACGGCTATCTGGGTCAGCTTAAACCTAGAGACAAGGAACGTGTTCATTAGGAAACAACCGGCAGGACTGTCAGTGCGGCAGCTGACGTTTAACAGCACAGGTGTCTGTGTTTACCCTTGAGTAGTGTTTAGACGTGACGTCTCTCGGGAGGGGCAGACACAGATGTGGTTGTGAGCATGAGCAACAGAGCAAGGACACCACAGGAAGAGTGGGAACAGGTTGACAGAGAGGACTGAGAGAGATGGGAGTTGGAGGGAAAGTGGGAGAAGACTTAGACGTACTTAGGTGCTGCTGATATTCAGCAGCATATGTCAGCTGCCCCGTTGCAATGCAATGACATACGTAATGCTGCTGTTGGGCACGCTGAAGTCTGATGATCAAGTATACACACATACTGTAAGCATATATGCTCACTGGCCACTTTATTAGATACTAACTCTATTCCAGCTGTTCCTTAGCACAAATAACGGACCAGCCAATCACAAGGCGGCATCTCGGTGCATTAAGATATGTAACATGGTCAAGAAGACCTGCTGAAGTTCAATCCGAGCGTCAGAATGGAAAAGAACTGTGATTTAAGTGACTTTGAATGAGGCACGGTTGTTGGCGCTAGACAGGTTTGTCTGAATATTTCAGAAACTGCTGATCTACTGAGATTTCCACTCACAGCTGTCTGGGAGAAAACACCTTGTTGTGGTCAGAGGACAATGCAGTCTGGTTTGAGAGGATAGAAAGGCAAGAGTAACTCTAAAAATAACCACTTGCTGTAAACGAGGTATGCAGAAGGGCATCTCTGAATGCACAACACGCTGAACCTTGAAGCAGATGGGCCACAAAAGCAGACCGCTACACCGCGTGCCGCTGCTGTCAGCTTAGAACTGGCAATTGCGTCTACAATGTGCAATGGCTCACCAAAATTAGTTAACAGAAGATTGGACAATTGTTGCCAGTTCTGATGAGTCTTGATATCTGCTGGATTGCAGGGTACAAAACTTGGTGTAAAAAACATGAAAGCGTAGATTTAGCCCACCTTGTTTTAAAGGTCAGGCTTCTGGTGGTGAAATAGTGTGAGGGCACACTCACTAGGTCCTTAACACCAATTAATCATAGTCTATAACCATGCGCATCCCTTCTTCTACACACCACGTCACAAAGCCAAAATCATCTGAAAATGGTTTCTTATGAATTCACTGTACTCAAATGGCCTCCACATTGGATAAGACTTGATAAAGGTGAGAGTGCCATCAGGAAAAGAGGCAGAGGGCTGGGCAGCAGCAGAGCCATCTCCAGCACAGGAACCGGGTCTATAGCCACACACAACAAATATATTACCACAAACAGCTCGAGTATTACTTACAGTACCTCCACCAGAAACATCCACCAACATCACCACATGCTGACACACACATGGAGAGCCGCATTTATGAATTTAATATCTCTTCTAGCCGCCATTAAAACAAAGCCGATGCTTCACAATTCACTGTGCTCAAACGGCCTCCAGTCACCAGATCTCAATTCAATTAAGCGCCTTTGGGATGTGGTAGATAGGGAGATTCGCATCACGGACGTGAAGCCGACAAATCCGCAGCTACTGCAGGATTCTATCATGTAAATATGGACTAAAATATCTGAGAAATGTTTCCAGCATCTTGGATCCACACTAGTACTTACTTTGTAGGGATTTTCCTCTTAAGACAGCATAATTCTTCATGGAATGGATTCCATAAGATTGAAGTGGGTTGAGTGGAAGCGTTCCTTGGAGATTCTATACCGTGTTCACATGATTGCATCACACTACTCTCTGCAGATTTTTCAGGTGCGCTCTGATCTTGCAAATCTCCCATTCTACCACATTCTACCAATTTCTGCTCTTCTAGACTCAGATTGTTCTTTGTTTCTCGTGCTATCAAGCTGGAAGCAGTAGAAATTAGAAGAAATTGTGGCTATGCCCATGAGGTGCACATGCACTCAATGAATTATGGAATTTAAGCAACCTGTATTAATAAACTCAAGGTGTGCCAAAAGAATACAATACACCACAACACCACCACCAGCTTGGACTGCTGACACAAGGCAGGTCAGGCCCATGGATTCATGCCCCCTATACCAAAATATGATCCAACAGTGTGCCTCGGCTAAAAGTAAAACGTATCAGCATCAGCTTTCAGGTTGTTGCTTGACACATGTGGACCGTTATGTAGTCTTCTGCTGTTGTAGCCCATCTACCTCAAGATTTCACATGATGTGTATTCTGAGATGTTTCTTTACTCTTCTTTGAAATTGCACATTGTGGTAATCTGAGATACCACTGCCTCTTTGCTAGTTTAAACCAGTCTGGCCATTCGCTGATATTTTTATCCTTAGAACCGCTGCACAGCTGATATTTTTCTTTATTGAGTCAAATTTAGCTTGAAAGTCCCAGGGCAAGGACCATCAGCTGTTGTAGAAATACTTAAATCAGCCAATCTGGCACCATTGTATGTTGGACAATATGGATGTTGCCTCAAGCTGCTAGATTGTATCTGCATGATTTTATGTATTATGTGGCTGCAATACAATGGGCTGATTAGATAATTGTGGGTAAATAAACAGTGGGTATATGTCTGTGCGAGTATGCATGTACCTGCTCGTGGTCCGTGTGAAGCCCGGCCGGCTGTTCACTGACGGTACAGCTTCGTCCATGAGTGGATAAGACTTGATAAAGGTGAGCGTGCCATCAGGAAAAGAGGTAGAGGACTTATAGGCAGCAGCAGAGCCATCTCCAGCACAGGAACCGGGCCTATAGTCACCCACAACAACGTTAGAGTATTACCGCAAACAGCTTGAGTATTAGTAACAGTACTTTCACCAGAAACATCCACCAACATCACCACACGCGGACACACAAATGGAGAGCGGCATTTATGAATTTAATATCTCTTCTAGCCGCCATTAAAACAAAGCCGGTGGATTAATCTCTGTGACATTTTGAAGCGAAAACAAAGCCAAGGTAACAGATTTAGGTTGTGTCATGGTGAGCCAAGTTCTGAGCTGAATGTAGAAAAAGAGGCGGGACAAGACCAGTAATCTGGATCAGGACGTGTGTGTGTTTCTCAATGAACATAATTGGCTTTTTAAGTCTCAGGGGCACATTTTTCCTCCCTCATACATCAAATACAGTACAGGTAAGCACTGTATAATGATCATCCCACCTGCATCCATTCACTTTAACAACAAGGTCATAATAATTACAAAATAGCATAATAGGAAATAAAAATCTGTGGAGCAGCATGGTGGCTTGGTGGGTAACAGTAAGCAGGTATCGGGTTCAATCCCAGGGTGGAGAGGCTTGGGTCCTTTCTGTGTGGAGTCTGCATATCCTTCCCGTGTCTGCGTAGGTTTACTCCGGGTACTCCGGTTCCTCCCACAGTCCAAAGACATGCGTTAGGTTAATTGGTGTCTCTAAAATGGCCCATAGTGCGTGACTGTGTGCATGACTGTGTGTGTGTGTGTGCCCTACGATGGACTGGCCTCTCTAGGGTCGTTCTTGCTCTTGCGTGCACAGAGTTGCCGGGTGGGCACCGGCTGGCCCGCGACCCGTGTGGGTTACACGGGAAATAATGGATGGATCGATGGATGGATTATCTGTCTTAACTCAAGATGCTGTGGATATAAACAGCTGGTCAAATAAAAAAAAAAAGGTTTAGCAAGTGTATTTTAACTGCCATAAATTATTATTCATGTTATACTTTGATGTTTTGTGTACTTTTTTTATTTCATTTGTTTTCAGGAATATTGTAGTACTGTACAATATACTTTGTGCAAAAGTAAGCAACTTACTCATGCTTATGGCAAAGTTGGTCATTTGACCCCAAGATTTACCTACTTGATAATGAATTGCATGCTCTGGAAATGCGTGTCTCTTCCAGTGGAAACATTCCCTCTTGGTTGTGTGCAGCCAATGAGCTATCTTTATTTCATATTTTATATGTTCATATTTGATAGTATGCATTTATAAACTTATTAAATGTGTGTTACATGTGTACATGTTCTGTAGTTGCATTGCCATGTATATGAATGATTTAATGGTGGAATCTGTGACTGTAAAATGCAGTCATTGTGAAAGAAGAATAAATGCATCAGTAACTGACGAACCAAGGTGTTGTGTATTGCCTGGAGGCTTCTCTTTTGAGGCATTTCCATATAGTATGCATATAAGTTTCATGTGAATAAGATGCATTACATTAACATTACGGAAGCATAAACAGACTGTGACTACGGTAACCTGTTAAAGGTCTGATGTAAGCAACATCCTTTAAGGCCTGCTTACCTATTCAGACACAAATTATATTGAAAATACAATGAGTCATCAATATCAATGGGCTATCCTATAGTAATCATTAGTATATATAAAGTATAAACATAAATTATAGAAAACATTTGGTAGAATATGTTGACGGTTTAAAGAGAACTGAATCAGGGTACCGTTTAATAATAAAACTCACCTTGGTTTTGGCACCTGCTCATCAGGTACAGGGGTCCAGGCTGACTCGCTGGTCTTCTGTTCCTTAAACTTGCCATTAAACACTCGCTCTATGTCATCCATGTAAAAGGCACACACTGCAGAGCCAGTGATGCTGCGAGAGAGGGAATATTTATAGACACGTTTTAGTAATTGGACGTGAGCTTCAGCTAGAAGCATTCAAGAAAGTAAAGAAGAGAAGGAGGACTAGATCCGGGCAACACGCAGAGAATCTGTGCCATAGCATCGAATTCCGCTTGCTCAATAACATGTCACCACCAGGTGAGCAGCAAACATTTGAAAAGTGACAGGACTGAATGTGACAGTGCAGCACCCATAAAAATATGTCACTGCCACTCGTTTCTGTTTCTTATACCAAAAACAAATATCTAACGTTAGCAAATATTTGAAACCCACAATAAATATGCACATATGCATATACTAATATAAATAAACACACACACTCACCAATCAGTTGTATCTACACTCAATGTCTGATTTATCATTTACACTTACTATAAAGAATCATTTTGTAGATCTCCAACTACAGACTGCAGATCTGTTTCTCCACATACATCTACTTCCCTTTACTCTGTTCTCTAATGGTCACACCCCCACAGATAAGATACTAGATAGGTGCATTCTTAGTACTGCAGTGACACTGATTGGTACAAATGGCTCAGACACCGCAGTGCTGCTGGAGTTTTTGAAGACCTTGGTGCCACTGCTGAACTGAAAACGTCTAACCATGAGCATGTACCATGGTTTAAAGTTGGCTTAGGGTTTAGATGAAACATGGTTATACCTTTGCAAAGATCAAACGCCTTTTATTTACGGTGATAAGACGCAGCTTTTGAACATCCAGTGTGTTTCAAATGTGTGGTGATTGTGGTGCGTTCCTACCTGTTGGCCTGCGTGGTGAACACGCCCAGCACAGCAGGCCTGTGATTGATCTGCATCACATTCGTTAGAGACTGCAGCACATCAAAGTAAAAGAAGGAATCTCCCGGAACGGAACAGTTCAGTCGGGCTTTAAGGAACGACGTCCAGTACCGTTCGAGAACTCTTGGAGAACCTCCGTTATCATTCTTACATACCCTTCCTACTCTGGAAAACACCACCTGGACAAAGAGGAGGCGACGGTAAAGCAAAGACATACCAGTTTATTATGAGCTCCAAAACATATTATGTACAACGGATTCAGCTGAAGATGAGCAAACGCTGTTTCTTAATCGTGCAACGTAATTACTCAACCAGTCTAAGCGTGTTTCTATGCACTAAATATTCTGATCAAACTTAGATTTCTGCAGTTATCTGATCATTCAATCTCAATCAAATCAAATCGAATCAGATGCTACCAACCACTTTTACGCTTGAGGAAAATAAGTAGTTGAATTGAATATTAAATATAGAATAAAATAATAATAATAACTCTGTGTCTAAGAGAAAATATTCAGTCTCTGAAAGTCAACATCAAGAATACTAAGGAGGCTCACCTTGCCAAGAGTAGTGTACTCCACTGCAATCTCACTAAAGAAGAAGTAGACATAGTTCCCATACTCTATGGCATGTAGAAAATGAGGTTCTGAAAAAAAAAAAGGGTACTTAAGAAAAAAATAAACGAAGCCTTAAAAATTCAGCTGGAGGAAGGAGATCTGAGACTAACCTCGCAGCCACTTGGAGTCATACTTCACGGTTCGTAGGACTGGACTGCTTTCTCCCAAACTTCTGTAGATCACGGCATCACTGGCTAAAAAATCTGTCATCGTTGCTGAATAAAAATCGCCTCCTGAAACGGAAATCCAAGGTGGATTCATTTAAAGGCCACAAAGCTCCTATATTTACAAACTTATACAGCCTTTAATGTCTATAATCGCATCTTTGTGTGTGCCGGCGTCATGCAAGCAGCAGCTGAACTTTGTGAAATGTCATCAGAATATTGGCAAGATTAAAGGTGAGATGTTTCTCTCCTAGTGATTTCAGCCAACTCACCAGCGAACAGGCCGACGTTGGACTGGCGTGATTCAAAAGGGCACCGAGCCTGACCCAGCACCTCCTCGCCAACCTGCTCCAGCGTGGACATCTGCAAGAGAGAGGGTGGGGGCACTGGGTGAATTTGAGTGTCATGGACCAGTGCATACACTATATCCTTTTCTGTCTTACCCAGGTTGGTGCCATTTTATTGCAAGAGCTTTCAATTTACCAACACTGCACTACAAAAACTGCAGCATATGGTCCAGGGTAGATTTTGGCTGATTTTGGCCTCCCATTGCAGATTTAGGGCAGCATTTGTGCATGCGATATGGGGGAAAAAGCTCAACAAACATAATGGGCATGAATGTCACGGGTCAGACACAACATGACCCACAACATCAGCCTTTTTACTATTTCAGAAATAAAGGACGGATGCTAGGAAATACACAACAGGGATTGAGCGCTGGCCTAGAAAGTCACACTGCTGCAGCTATCAGGTCGACATCTGAGTCTGACACTAACAAGATGAACCGCTCTGGCCTGTTAGCTCTGTTCACACCTAGAGCTCACAGCAAACAAGCAAAACGCGCATGTTTTTGCTGGTTCACTTTCTCTTGCGCCCAGCCTCTCCATGACATCATTAAACTTCCTTCAGAACTAGTGAAATCATTTCCTGCTCTCAGCCGTTTGCCTAAAACTTTGAACAAAGTCACATTTTCCACTTTGGCCCAAAGCTGTGTCACACTAATGATGGGCGTTTTGTATGATATTGCTGTTGAATAATTCAACAAACACTACTTAGCTAGAATTTAAAATGAAATGGTAGAAAAAAAAGAAAAAAAAGAAATGGTATACTGACCATATACTGATATTACAACCCCAACCCTCGCACACTGAAGGCCACTTTTAGAGATACCAACTAACCTAACAAGCATGTCTTCGGACTGTTGGAGGAAACCGGAGTACACGGAGTAAAACCACGCAGACATGAGGAGGACATCAGGAGGACAAAGGCCGGTGCTCCCCAGTGAGACACCGTGCTGCCAGGTATGTTTGTTTATGTTTAAAGTTCATTGTGCAGATTTATATTTTGAGTCTACAACGTGTTATCATTAATGTGTGCTGATCTGTAGTTAAATTGTCATGCATTTGAACAGCTGGACAATAGATTTGATGACTGTAAGGTACAGTATATATAAAATAAGAATAAGTACCTGAAGAGCCACATTGGTGTCTAATTCTTTAAGGAAGTGATATGCATAACAGTTCAGACTTCATATACTGTATAGATGGTAGCGGTCCATTTCTGTTTTCAGTAAACATTTCCATGGAATTTTCTTGTGAAAATACAATAACGTTCAGCCAACAACCATTTCGGTCAACAACCCGTTTCATGGAGTGTATTGCGATCGTTAAACAGCGCATAGCTGTATTAGAAGATTTTAAATCAAAATCTGTCTCATTCTGGCAAAAAAAACTAGACACGGATTATCATTAGATCTTCCAGCAGCACAATGATCCAAAACATATGTCCAGATCAACAAAAAAAAAATGGTTAACCGAATACAAAATCATGCTTCTAGCATGGCTGTCTCTGTTGGTCCACAAACCTATCATTAGTGAAAAACCAATACAAGCCACAACAACCATCATCAACCAGTTACATGTGGCACAGGTCGCTGCAGTCTCCTCCCATCTCTGCGTAACCTTTCTGGAGAGGACATGCAGAGGACATTCTTCCATGAAAACGTACAGTTTATGAAATGTTCATAGACAGAGGGAGATGATTTACTGTCACTGACTAATCTTAAGCCTCTGCCGGATCTCACAGGCATATATTTTCCATAATGGATTCGCGGGAGAGTTAAAGAGGGGGATACAGAAAAGACATGGAAGAGCGAAGACAGAGAAAGACAGCGATGTGCCCCAGGGTGAGAAATATAAATCAGACTCTCCTTAGAGAGTCTGCAACAGAACGAAACTGCAGAACGTTCATGCTGACTCTCTGGTGACCTCTCCTAACTTGATTCACATTTACAATAGACACCACAGGCATGGTGCTCTCCAACTTACTCACAGTCTACACACACACACACACACACACACACACACACAGCACTCTATATATCGGAAATGTGCAAGCCTTCATTTACAGATCAACCAGGACATAAACCTGTACAGTAATAAACCTAAAATACTAAAAACACACATGAGCAGAACATGTCTGTGGTGCAACACTTTTATAGCATTCCTACATTCTGCTGCTGGTACAGTTTATGGGTTATTCATCAGGACATTGTATGGCTCTCCCTATTGCTCGTACTGGCACTGAGGGACTCGATGCAGGCTTTTCTCCAGAACTTACACAAACACTGACCTCATCCTGGGCTGTTTCCATGACCAACACAGAAAGCTGTCTATTGTAATTCCAACTGCTATTAACGAACACGGTTCACTAGGCTGAATTTTATATCCTAAGGCTATTTTAGGATCCCAAACTCTCTTGTGGATAGACCGAGCATGCATATTCAGGAAGGCAGGAGAAAGCGTGCTATGTTGTGTCACAAGTTTCAAGTAAAATACTTGCCCACAACTACATTGTCGTTTAAAATGCAGGGTTTAACTTGTTCCGTTAGCTAACCCATATCATTAATAAAGTGTCAAACAATGACAGGGTATTAGGCTTAGAGTCCAGCAGCTTGTAGCTTTTTTAGGGTCTATTTTAGCACTTTCAAAGTATCTGCCACTGTGGCGAAATGGTGGTCTGTTACTGTGTAAAGTTATCAGAGATCAAATTACAGATACACAGTACACAACCAATGGTATAATAATGATCACCTATACATATTTCTTGTCTCTTAATTGGAATACAACAAGAAAAAACAGGTCAAAATAAACCAGAAAAAACTATTTAATGAATATTCTCCATCTGTATGAGCCAGAAATAATTATATAGGGTCCTTAAACTATTTCTAAAACAATATACCTAATGTCAGCCTAAGAACTTTTTACAGCACTATATGGGCTACTTTGCTGACGAATCTGTAAGCTTTTGCTTTAGCTCTGCACCATAAGACTATTATTACAACCTCGTAAACCTTGATGTCATGAGCTACCAATGCAGATTATGTCCCGTTACATTACAGTACAATGTTATTGCTGCCGGTAGCTGCCATGACAGCTCTTAGTGTTGGATTTGATGAGGGCTTTGCATATGATTAATGTACTGATGTTTACTTCGTGACATTTTGCATTACACGAGGTGACAAAACGTCATGTTAAAATTAATACTCGTCTGACTGTAAGCCCATATAATATAACAAAGGTCAAGTCTTTATGTGGTCACATGACACATATACTCACCGGCCACTTCATTATGGCAGTCCTCTGGGTGACAATGCCTTATTGTTGCCACAGGAGAATAGTCAGACTGGCTCGAGCTTATAGAAAGTCAACAGCGACTCAACTAACAACTTAATACACCTGGGGTATCTCTGACTGCACAACACATCGGATATCAAAGCAGATGGGCTACAGCAGAGGACCATACCAAATGTCACTTCTGTCAGCCTAAAATGGTCAATTAAGGCTACAGTTTACACGGGCTCACCAAAAGGGCAATAACCTTGGAAAAGCATTGCTTTGTCTTGGTTTTTTGCTGTGACGTGGATGGTTAGTGTCAGATTTTACCAGAAAAAAACAAGAAAGCATGAATTCATCCTGCACTGTATCAATGCTTCAGGCTGGTGGTGGCTGCATTAAATGCCACAGCCCACCTGAGTACTGTTACTGACCATGCCCATTCCTTTATGCCCACTGTGTACCATCGTCTGATGGCTACTTCCAGAAATATAACACGCCAAAATCAAACTGGTTTATTGAAAATGACCACGACTTACAATAGATACAATAGAGCACCTCTGGGATGTGGTGGAACAGGAGATTTGCATCACGGTTGTGCAACCGAGAAATTTGCAGCAACGACGCGATGTTTCCAGCAGCTTGTTGAATCAATGTCATGAATTATTAAGGCAGTTCTGAATGCTAAAGGGAGTTCAACTGGTACTAGCAAGGTGTACCTAATAAAGTGGCTGGTGAGTGTATATGGCAATATGTAATTCTTGACTATAAATAACATACGGTATAAGTTATTATGGTGCCTGGGTGGCTATAACACTTACATCATCACATGTTATGACAGGATTAGTCATATTAGGTGAAACTAGATATATTGCCTAGAACATCAATAGCCAGTAGTGGCAACACAACACTGATATATTAGTGGACATAATATGTCATGACAGTTTATGACTTCAACCATGACTTGTTTATGAAATGTTTATATATTTTATTAGTACCACTATTCGACCCATCCATCATAGAACTGACATAATAGCTTATAGCAGTGCCCTGTGTTCTCTGGGGATAGATGCCTGACCAGGAATAAAGCAGGGATAAAATTGAAATTGAAATTTGCATTGTGTCATTGGCAGGAATTAGCTGTCCAATATTTGCCTTATTCACTGTCATAAAACGGCACTTAAATTTGCTTCATTAAAAGGTGATAGTCAAATTAAACTTTAAAAGGTACAAATTTAAACCAATGTAAGCCAAACAGCTAAAATTATGAACGTGTGTTTATTAGTAAGTCAATTACTCCGTCCATACCTTCATTATCTTTTGCTTAATCCTTACGGGGTTCGCAGGCCAGCCTGCGTCCACCCGGTAACTCTCGGCACAAGGGCAGGAACAACCTAGACAGGGGTCAATCCATCATAGGGCATACACACACACAGAAACACTAAGGGCCACTTTATAGTCACCAATTAACCTAACATGTCTTTGGACTGTGGGAGGAAACCGGAGTAAACGGTGTAAGCCCACACCACTCCACACTGGGATTGAACCTGGGATCTTTTTGCTTTGAGGCTGCGGTGCTACCCACCCAGTCACCGTTCTGCCTGCAACCCAATTACTGTGTATCTACATTTAAACCAGTTCAAAGGCCAAGTGTAAAATTGTTAAATTTGGTGGTCCTAACAACAAATCATCGCTCAAATGCACTCCTGAGACCACTGTGGTGGCCTAGTGGTTAAGGTACTGGACCATAAACCAGAAGGTATAAACACTCAGGTCAATCTAAAGTGCATGTATTCAGGCTGTGAAAGGAAACTGGAGTGCCGCGAGTGCTACCAAAGTAAGAAATTGCTTTAAAAAAATAAAAAAAATAAAAAACAAAATTATGGAGGGGTTGCTGTCATCAGGCCACCTGCAACTATTCTGACATGTACAAGACCCTAAAGGCAGGGCACATCTCTTATTTTACTGTCAGCTATAAAGAGAAACAAAGCATAACGTAGCCAGAAAGAGAGGATCCGGAAGGTCCAAAGCCTCTTCACACAATTTACAATTCTCAAAGAAAGGAAAAAGATCCTTTAAATACTGTCAGCAGACCTCAGGAAACAAGACTGTTTTGAGAAGTTCAATAACCAGAAGGTTGTCTAATGCAGCTTTTCTGTCTAGAAGATGTAAAAAGCCAAGCCTGTCTAAGAAAAATATCAATGACAGAATAGAGTTTTTGGCAAGACAAATTAAAGAAATTATGCTGCTTACGCTGCGAAGACCACCAAGACATGACTTGAAAACAGGTCTATTAGGTTTGTGTTAGAATCTAGATTGGAACCTACTCATAAGCTGTTTGAAGCCGTTAACATGGAGTGAAACAACAATTTCTTTCTTTCTGTGAAAAGCTGTCTGCTAGTTTACCCACGAGGGTTAAACGTTTAAGGAAATCAGAGGGAAACGCCATCCCATACTAAGCTACTTTATCTTTTTGTTTAATTCTTGTAATTTCCTGACAAATTATTTGTTGTTCAGACGATTAAAAGCTTAATATTTTACAATTATGGATTTGGCCCAGGGGTGCACTTTAATTCTTGGCTCTCAGTAAGGCTTCCCTGAACAATAAAGCCATTTTAAACCATTAAACATTTTTAATGAAACATCTATAAATATAAATGAGTAACCAATTTGTATCCCTGAAATTCAAAGCAGCCTGGCTTTACAGCAATTCTGTTAGCTCACATTTGGAAAAGACTATTAGTGATACAAGTATCTCTCAGTGTGCATCATCATATGCACCACATTAAACGGCAATTAATTTAACATGAACCGAACCTGTCAAAATGTGTCCATTGTTAGAGGATTTGGGAGATACTTCAACTGAGTAACAGGAAAGCTTGAAGTAAACAAGAATTATTTCAATTGCCTCTCAACAGACATCAGAATATATGAACTCATTTGAATCATTAGTGTGGCTGACTCAAACCTGTCAATCGAAGAGAGATTTCGCTGGTGAACAGAAGTGCTCCAAAAGGGTCTGTGTTTTATATGGGGAGAAAAAGCGAATGTAGCCCAGTGAAAACAAACATGGACCAAACCTGCCCTAAAAAGAACTATCCCTCATGAGTCAACAGTGCGAGTTTGGGTCTTGCCCACCCGTTTTCCACTTTCCACCCATTGTCACGCGCTTATTTCTCTTTCTTTCCTCTCTCGCTTCTGAGGTTATATACCTACCACCCTTCTACTTCTGGGCACATATCCCGTTTGCTTCACATGAAGAGAAACACGTGCAGCTCGTCACCTTACTGACTAATATAAGTACTATAATAGCTGTATTAATATAATATTCACTATTGTATTTTATATATTCAATATGAAATGCCCCGCATTTAAAAAAAACGGATTTTTCTTATGCGCGCCTGTGAAGTTTCGAACAATTCCGGCAGATCACAGAGCCATAGCGAAGCGTCAACTCTCGTTACAAGCAGTGTGCTGTTATTGAATTCTTCTTTGGGGAAAAAGAAACCGTGGTGAACATTCATTAACGCTTGTGTGCAGTGTATGCTAATGATGCAGCTGCTAGGAGTACTGTTGGGTGATGGGTAAAGAAAGTTAAAGTGCCAGGAAATGCAAAAACAGAGCACCATGATCAGCCAAACTTAGGACGCCTTGTCACAGCCACCACTCCAGACATTCCGGCAGGGAATACAAGCTCTCACAACAACGTTGGCGTACTACCGTAGAATGTGATGAAGGCTACGTAGAAAAATAGGACATATACAAGAAATGTTGATTTATATTGTCACCAAATTGGGACTTTTAAGAATAAATATTGTTCTGAAAAAAGAAATGTGGGACATTACACACTTAAAATTTTTATTGCAGCTCCTTTATTCACTCGTGTTTCTGTACAAGCCAGACAGACCAATATGGTGTATCGGGGACACTAGCGCTAGCAATAGGAGAAGCTGGCGATTCTTCTGGCCTGCATTTCAGTTTTTATCCTATTACAGTTGCCCCAACGCTCAGTTTATTTTCATCCGTTTGGCCCCCTCATGTGCACTTTGTAAAAGGTGTCTTGGTGTCTAACCGAAACACAGATGTTATTCCATTTATCCTGTGTCCTGTGACCTCGTTTGCAAATCAACGTTTGGGTCCCAGCGCCGTATTTCCGCGTACCATCTCGGACACTGGACCTTCAACAATGGCTGTAGTTATACTTGAAAATTCAATAATGACGCTCTGGTTGTTGTATGAGCTGATTGTGGGGAGCGGTTTTACTGCCTGAATTGCCCTCTCTTTTACAATGTGGCCCTACGTTTTATAGAAATTGCTAAATCAATATGATATATCCAGTCATGAGTTCCAACTACGCACCCTTTGTTATAAATAACTTGCATTATTCAGCTTAATGGGAAATAAAATATGTGCTGCCCTTCATTAAAAAGCCGTCTTTCACCCTTGCTAGGGTTTATGAGCATGCTAAATTGTGTCGGCTCGTGTGTGCATATGTGCGAGAGAGTGAAGCTCCGTCTACCTTGTAGTTGCGACAGGTGGGGTTGAACGCATTGGTTCCACAAGCAAACAGCGTTTCATCGTTACGCGGGACCAGCACTTTGATGTAGTTGTAGCACTCGTCCTGCCAAAGGAAAAGAGTTTTTAGAAACTCAAAGCGGGAACGCACAAGCACGCATGCTGTTTTAGCATAATCGCTACCCTGTGCTTTATTGAAACCCTCACTCGTAAAGAGCAGCAAGTCTATGAGCAGATCCATCTTTTAAAAATGCGCTTGTGCATCTGTGTGTGTGTGTGTGTGTGTCTCATTCTCTCTCTATGTGTGACCAACCAACACTTGGGCTGCTGATACTAACAAGCAATTTACACTACAGTAGTCCTATCCACAGGGGAAGGACACAAACAAGGAACGAGTGCAAAAAAAAAAAGAGAGCGCTACAGAGAATGGGTGACTCATACACTCACCAACCATTTTATTAGGTACACCTTCTTGTTTTTACGCTCACTTTCCGTTATATCACCGCCACTGACCATAGAGAAGCACTTTGTGGTTCTACAATTACAGACGGTAGTCTCTCTGCTCTTTATCTTACTTTGTTATTGCAGTGCACACGGTTCTCCAATGGTCAGGACCTCCACAGTGCATTTCTCTGTGTTGTGCTGATATGAACAGATCAGACACAGCAATGCTGCTGGAGTTTTCCCAACCACTTCAGTGTCACTGCTGGACTAAACATAGTCCACCTACCAAATATGTCCCTGTATCGGCATCCTGTGAGCACTGGATGAAGGTTTAGAGGATGACCAATACAAACTGCAACAACAGATTTTTCTATCTTTACATCTCCCAGGTGGAACAATAAGGTAGATGTGTGTAATACAGTGCACAGAGTGTGAACACTGTGTTTTAAAAACTCCAGCAGCCCTGCTGGATGTCGGTTCCACTCATGCTGGGACAACACAGCATCACATCGGTGTCACTGCAGTGCTAAGAATGATCCACAACCCAAATAGTACCTGGTCTGTGCTGGTCCTGATCATTAGAGAGCAGAGTTAAGAAGCCTAAATTATGTAGAGAAAAGATGGACTACAGTCTGTAATTGTAGAGCTACAAAGTGCTTCCATAGAGTGAGCAGAACTGATCAAATGGACAAAGAGTGTTGAAACAAGGGGATGTACCTAATAAAGTGATCTGTGGGTCTATGTTACAGTATTTTTCCTATACTTTTGACCTTAGAATTTTGAGACATGTGGGACTTCTGATTGGGAAACAGAAACGTAATTATTCCGTTTTTAGCATAGCTGGTGGAAATGAGCGAGCTTGCCTGTTTAATTATTATTTGGTTTTCCATAAAATATCTCTGCTGAGTTCTGGGATGTGTCCAAATTCTGAGCAACAGTTATAGCCAAGAAAAATAAAACCTGTGGCTGAAATTTTGCATATAAGCTTGACTTAAAGCAAGGAATTTGGTCTTAGGCAACAGAGAAGTAACTTTCATTAAAAGGCAGAGATTCCTTCAGAAAGGCTCTCTCTTGCTAATATTTTAGGCCATATGAGATTTTATTTGCTTTTGGCAACTGATTAGAAAGGGTTCATTGTTCACCAGGTACGCCACCTTGCTGTGTATACCGGGGGCGTTTCTAGGCTACTTGTCGTACTGGGGTGCAGACAGAATTTAGAGTGGCACAGCTGTACCCCTCTGCTTGCCAATCAGTCATAGGGGCACAACATAAAGCCTTTTAAACGCTAAACAGATCAAGTGACTTAACACTAATTACTGTTACTTTGCCGTGGATTAGAAAAGACAAGCACGTCTAAACTAATATGTACTTTTTGTTGTATGGTTAGGATATTCGTCTATACAGTTAAAAGTGACTAACCAAAACATATAGCTATGCGCTGTCATTACCTCGCCTGCTGTGTGACTGACTTTCTTTTAAATATTTGCAGATGTCCATTATTCCATGCGAAACGCCGAAAGAAACTGGCTCTGGCTGAAAGTGTTAGACTCTCAAGCATTTAGAAAGATGAGGCTGGGGTATTATTTGAAATGTAATGCTTGCAGTGAATTTGTAGTACTGCTCAGCTATTTTATGCAGGGTAAAACTGCCACTGACATTTTATTGCCACGATTTTAGTGGGCCTCAGTAATATGGGACCGATGACGCCCCTGGTGCATACTGTTGAAACTGGTGATACTGCACTGAATGTTTATGTACTCTTTTGTAATTTAAATGTACAATTTATGCTTGACTTGTTATTTGACACCTAAATCAACTCAAACACATGGTCACTACTGCTCTGCCTGTTCTGTTTCCTTCTTAAAGCAGGCACTACTGGGATATTATCCTACTGAATTACCCATTTAGATTTAGCAGTAGCGGTAAATATTACTCCAGCCGATTAAGAGCTCATCTTCTATTAAGTGCAAACATACATGGTTATATTAATTACAATTACTGCCCAACAGAGACATTCAAGGATACAGTGATAGTGTTTAAATGCCCAGTAATTCATTAAAAATGTACACATGGCCAACACCGGAGTCATGTAGTTTAATCTAATCTAAATCATCTGTCGCTTGTTCTGCTCCTTGTACTATACCCCTGTTTAAAATAAGTCAGATATGATGTATAAAGTAAAGCGAACTGGCTAAAGAAAACATCAGGTCTGCATGTTTTTCTAAGCAATATCACAGTGTTTTCTACAGGGGAGTGTTTTCTTTGTTGGTTATAGGTACCAGCAACTCTTTGAATCCATCATAGGAATGTGTTTAAGAGGTTGCACACTTACGCTGTTCTTGCCCCTCACTGTGCATTTCTCCACGTCCTTTGTCTTCCATGTCAATTTCTGCAAGAACATGAAGATGAGGAAGAGTCAGGCACAGGTGAAGCTTTTATACATTGTTTTACACAAGCGAAACACTGTTCAAAACGGCAGTAATGACACTCCATGAAGCCGTTCATGAGCTGTGTAGGTCTATGTCACTAAGGCTCTTATGGCAGGTTCAGTATTGCACAAACACACACCCACATACACACCCACACCCACATACACACCCACACACACGCCCACACCTACATACCCACCCACACCTACATACACACCCACACACCCACCCACACCTACATACCCACCCACATACACACCCACATACACACCCACATACCCACCCACACCTGCATACACACCCACACCTGCATACCCACCCACACCCAAATACACACCCACACCTACATACCCACCCACCCACACAACACACACCCACCCACTCAGTCACTCAGTCACTCAATCACTCAATCGCTCAGTCGCTCAATCACACAACAGACATATACATACACACACACATAAATACACATACACATACATACACACATACATATCCACACCCACCCACACCCACACCCACGTCTCCATATCCTTATTAGTACTTTCCACTGTCATAATGATTACTGCAATTGAAGCTAACCTTAGTAACCAAAAGGAAATCTTTGCTATCATTGTGAGGACTTCGTACATAACCTTCGGCTCTTCGTACACAACTGTCCTATTGTAAGTACTCATTTGTTTATTATCTCCCCACTTCATGTATATTCTCTCTAACCCATAACTACACAGCTCACAAAAATTAGGAGATATTTCAAAATGGAATCTTGTTGGTGAGCAGCATATATAAACTGGTTCACATTCACTCGCCGAGTCCCTGTTACATCTGGCTGATCTTCTGTGTTGATCATTATACTGCCCTTCAATGCATTTGCCGTCAAATAAAAGTATCAGCTAGAGCCATCAAATGTTATGGGCTTGTATCAAGACACTGTCTTATCTCTAAAAATAAATTAGAATTCATGTCTATAAAAGTTTAGGTTTCCACTCATGATTTTAGTTGTCTCTCTGATGCATTTACGAATAATCTGCAAACAGGTTTTTTCTTGGACAGAAACCCCCACCTATATTTACATACTATATTGTAGAGTAGCATAAAAAGACTATGTGACTATAGTTATGTGCAGTCAATGCCATTTCAATGAATGACCTGTTCCGTAGAACGTACTGATCTCCTTAAACAGCATTTATCTGTATACTGTAAAATAAAAATTTTTCTTAACATGCTCTTAAACCATCTAGTCTGTTACTATGCAAATCCTAATTTTGGATTGTGAATTCTTTATCTGGTAAAGGACATTCTGTCGTGCCTTAGAGACAAGCTCATTATCATAAGTCCAACGGGTTTTATAAGTCAAATTACGGCAGTTCTAGTTCTATGGAGTTCTAGAAAATTCACTGTGCTTCCAACAAGCAGCGCACTAATTGGCTGATTTCTTTCTTAATGCAAAAACTGCTAGCGTAGAGATGCAAATGAAGTGTCTCGAACTCGGAGCTGAACTCTGCTGAACCTTCCACGCTCGAGCAGCACAACAACAGCCCTGCTAGCGCCGCAAAAAAAGGCAGAACAGAAATTTCCGCAATCTTCGACAATCTTTTCTCTGTAAATGCACTGCTACATTAGAATTCTATAATGCCCCAACAAGTGGAGAAAGGGGATTAGATACAGAGGAAGGGAAGATCTGGGGGCAGTTGAGTGCTCTGTGCCATAGCACCGTGTCTGAGATGGGAAGCATTAGCGTTTCATTCATTTTAGAGTGCTGCGGGCCATTCGGTGCAGATCATTACATCAGCCAGCTGAAGAAAAGAAAGGTGCTCACCTGCTGAGGGACGATTTGCTCAGTCGAAGTGCTGAGATTGACAGCAAAGACGTGATCCCTGCAAAACACAAGACACAAAGGAATCAAGCAAGGTGTGCCAGGTCATCTGTCAGTCACATCAGCTTGAATGCGGCTGATTAGCTTCAATCACGCAGCTCTTGTCGCAGATGAGGACGTAGGTATGCGAGAAAAATGACACTTATCAATTAAGCTAGATCTCACAAGCTTGGAGTGTGGGGTGTACATGCACAAATTACTATGAACGAACCATATCCACCTCGACAACAAGCTAAACTGCTGAAAGCTGCTTGGTTGAACTAAGAAAGATGCTCAGCCTCAGCTGAACTTCCTTTTTGTTTAAAACGTATGTAAATATCATAACAGAAGAAGCTATAGGGTTCAGCTAGAAACAAAACCAGAAACTGGGTGAACTACAACTCGCAACTGCAGGGACTGAAACTGGATGCTACAACTCGCATCAAAAAGTAGTCCTGGGAATATTCGTAATCCACAAAGAGGATGTATTTTGTCCCAACACAAATCCAGCACGGAGAGAAGCAAAAGTGTTTTTAAGAATTACTGTTGCATTTGCAGAAGACCCCAGCATGGGATCATAAAGTCTCAGAAGCTACAACCCCAAATCAAAAAGAGATTCGACTGTAAGGAAAACGCATATCAGAAACCCAGCTGTACCTTACATTTACATGACTTTTATTTCACTGCAGACAGAATTAATGCTTTTTTTTCAGGTCAACTTCAGTTTATTTGTTAATAAATACTTATTCCTGCATGTCATGCCTGCAACGCATTCCAAATGCAGCTGGAATGGGGGCAATGTGGGGATAGTAATGCGTTACTATCACTAATGATGAGATTTCAAACAGGTGACTATAATCATGATTTGGAACAAAAGCAAAAGTCTTTGAGAAGCCCAGATGGGCAGACGATTTCCCGAGGGCAGTTCCTGGTGATTTTTTTTTGTCTATGTTTTCATTGGAAGATATGCAGTCACGACATTATACATTAAAAACGCTTTATATCCATATTTACCAAGGACAGCAGTATTTCTAGAATTAACTGTAGCTCTGAGGAAGAGCGACACTTTGTGAATCGGTGAGTCAGCCAGTGGGTAAGTTACAAGTAAGGTTCATGACATTGTTCAAATCTAAAAAAAATAAATAAATAAAAACAAGTTTGATATTAAAATGAACACCTCCTAGCGGGAGGTGAAATGCTTGGCGGTATTGGAAATGACAAACTGACCTCGCAGCGATGTAGAGCATGTGGTTTATGCGTAGCATCCTCTGAAAGTCCAGACCGAGCCTCGCGGTGTCATTATCTGACATGTTTCCCTGGAAACTAGGGTATAGGTAGGAGTCTGGGGGTGGGGGTAAGAAGGTGGGGTGAAAAAGGCAGACAGAATAAGGAGGATTAAGAAATTAGAACTTAAAGCTCTAATGTGTAATTAATACTATACAATAACACCAGTACCTGAATTGTTTAGTACAAACAAGCCAAAAAAAAAATACTACACTCATATAAGCCTGAACTGATTATCCAAGGTGTAAGTCTATAGTCTATGCTAATAATACTTCTCCCCTCAGCACATCTTTATTGAAATAATCCTTTTCACAATGTTCGGACTCAAAGAAAAGCGATTCCTCATTCAGGAAATCCTTTATCCATTATTTAACAGTGAGGTCTGAGAGACACGCTGGCCCTTCAGGGCAGAGTAAATTCAGAGTGTGCGTCCAATCTGTCAGTGCAAAGTGATGACTTCGTTTACCCAGCCATGTTGTGCCATGAAAGGTGGGTTAGAATGGCTTTTTCTAGATCACATTTTTGCCTCTTTCATTTACCATGCAGGGGAAGAAAAACATAACATTCACTAGACAAGTATAGTGTGCGTCTGCATAAATACAAGCAAAACAAAGATGATAGAGGCATGCATCATTTAAACGACGGACGAAATTGGATGCTAGGATTTATTCGATATCATTTGAATCCGATCGGATTTCTGCACTTAATTGATCATTCAAATACTCATATAAACAGCAAACTCTCTTTTACAAGATCACATTAAAGCCTGGAAATCCAATAGCAAGAGCTAGAATTTAGCTCCGTAATCAGATTTCTCAGTGTATTTATACCATTACTTAGATTTGAGTCGGTTTTCTCAGTCTGCACATGCACACTGGCATAAACAGACATGGTTGCCATCTTTTTTAACCACTGACCTGTGTCTAATTTTTCTCGTGAGATCTGACAACCTCTGAATGAAACGTAGCACAGAAACAAACCCATTGAAATGGTTACCGAACATCTTGTGAGGACTCTGAAACGCAATATATGCTTAAGGACATGTCCAACGTAATCATTTAATTAATAGAGTTTGAAGTTTACATCACATCCTTCTGTGAAATTATAGCAAAAGTAGTGATCCGATTATAGCCTGGAGTCACATAAACCTGGAGCTTTCATATTATCTGATTACCCCAGTGCATGTTGCAACTTGAATTTGATCCTCTCTGTACCAGGCACCTTCTCCCCTTGTGTGCTGTCCGCCATTTTGGTGCTTATAAGAAATACAGTGCCAGCCAAATGTTGCTTAGCATTCAGTCTGCTCACACTAATGCTGCATGTGTTTAAATAAAGCTTTGTGCTTAATAAAACTTTCTGCACTAGAGGTTGTACTGTTGAATGTCATCACAGCTGCTGTATCCTTACTGGACCACAGACGGATATGTGTACAGATATGTTCCAGTACAGGTGTGTGGACGTTGTGGCACACACTTGTACTAGAACTCACATATTGACATTGAAATTATATCTATGCTAAAGGACAAAGAGTCTATTAAGTTATTTCATTCGATAGTCATGTTGCTGTCTTTTAGATATTTCCATAGACAGAAACACCACTGTCGGAACTAGTGGCAGAGTAAAGTTGTATATAGAAATATAATTTTACCTCATGTTTGCACAATACACATCATTAGAACCCAGCATGTTTATCACAGCACAGCCATTATTCTCACTTTTTTTCTATTGAAAAAGCCCAAACCACCGAAGAAATCACTCAACCACTTTTCCCTCTGGACTAGGTGTAGTTACACTGAGACTGTGGTTATCTAGATTCCCTGCAGCGCAGGAGACGTTGAAGCTATATTTATAAATCAACCCTTGTATCACTTGTCGTGAGCACTATGGGACTGTAAGTATTCATTGTAGACAGTGGGAGGAAAATAAATAAGGGAAAATAACCAGAATCAGCTGCCTTTCTTTACTCTTCTCTTTAAAATACGTAGAGAAATACATTGTTTGGACAGAAATAAGATGAAGCGTCTATTTTGGCTATAGCCCACACTGCACGTTACTGCACTGCTCGCAAAAATCAGGGGACGTTTCAATGTTGGATATTTTGTTTTGAAGTATCCCCTCATTTTTGTGAGCAGTATATATGAAGTAGCTTGTCAAATTAGTGCACTACTAAGGCTCTCTTTAGTATTCTGTAAAATATGTTAGCTATGCTTTGGGACACAGCTATGTTAGCAAACTTTCTATGTAGCTGCTACTAGCTTACATGGGTAACAGACAATGCATATAATAACATGTTTACCATTTATTAATACTAGTACATCAAAATGTTCCATAGTAACTGTCATGTCTCACAGCTAACATGACATTGGTTAGCAGGAGGCTATTTGTCTTTTAATAAGAAATGTAGCAGATTTCAACATTCGCTCATAATTCAAATACTAGATGTGACTGACTTAACATTATGGAGATCGGTCTTTATTCTGGCTTTCAATCTGAATATAGCTATGCATCATTTAACATCCACTACACGCTATGTGACCAGTTGTTATGCTATCTTCATGTTGTTTGAACATCATATTAAACATGCATACTTATATACTACATATTACACTGCTTGACCACTTTATTAGGTACACCTCTTCAACTGCATGTTAGAACCAGAAACGTAGATGCCAGCTTTACGCGTCAGGCACTCAGCATCATATGGATTGCGGCCAAGATTAAACCATGGGAATTTCTTTTTTTAATTCATCCGAGAAATGACGCAACTAGGTACATGTGACTTGCTTGTCGTAAACAAGGACTGCTGAGGTGCTGACTGACCAATGAAATGTTTACGGAGAAGGTTCTCAGTCAATAAGGGTAGCTCTACAGTCAGACCGTGCAATCTGAGAATTTAAGACAACTTTACCATTCCCCCTTCTCACTCAAGCGGTACGAATGGAGAAGGGGGAATTTGTGACTAGTTTGTAAACTGAACGCTTCTCGAAATGTGATGTTAGCTCTAATAAATAGCGAAATAACACGCGGATATTTTTTTAAGTCTCAAAAGGGTAAAAGGGGACGTCTGCTCACTCTTATTTAGCCAATCACATTGCAGTGACTCTAAGGTACAGTTAGGCATGTAGACATGCTCAGTGGGGAAGAAAGGCCATTTAGGTGACTGTGGCATATTTGTTGGTAAATGCCCAGACTGGATCAAGCTGATAAAGATTCGAATAAAAAACTCCTTACAACCAAGTTATGCAGAAGAGCGTCTTGCACAAAAAACAGCAATGCACAAAACATTGCAACAAATCACACGGGTTCTCCTGGCTTGCACAGTGGAAAATCATCGCTTGGTCTGATGGGTTTTGAAATCTGCTGCAACATTCAGATGGTTGGGTCAGGATATGGTGTAAACAACATGAAAGCATGTACTCATTCTCCCTTGTATGAACGATTCAAGCTGCTTGTGGTGTAATGGTGTTGGGAATGTTTTTCTGGCACATTGTGGGTCCTTTAATACCAACTGTGCATCTATTCAGCTCCACAGTCCACCTGAGTATTATTGTTGACCATGTACATTCCTTTATGACCACAATGAAAAATCAACCAATGGCTACTTCCAGTAGGATTGCATGCTATGCCACGATGCTCAAGACAGGCACTTTAGTTGATTAAAAATTACACATTATGTACTGTAGAGACAGTAGACAAACAGCGTCCTTGCACTGCTGTCAGTTCCTGAAAAGTGTAAGGCAATTCAAAATAAAAAATTTAATCATATCTCTCCATGAAGTATATGTCTAATATTATTATAGCAGAAGAGCATATCTGGGTGAACAACACAACAAACTTTGAAGCAGATGGGCAACAGCAGCAGAACACCAGACTGGGTGCCACTGCTCTCAGCTAAGTACAGGCAACTGAGGTTACAATTCACAAAGGCGCCCCAAAAAATACAATGTAAATTGTAAAACATTCTTGATTTTTGACTCGACATCCGTATGATGAGATCAAAAATCGGTGTAAACCACATAAAAGCGTGGATCCATCCTGACGTATTAATGGTTCAGGCTAGTGGTGGTGTTCTGGTGTTGGACATTTTCTTGGCGCACTTTTCATGCCCATCCCTTTCTGACTAAAGGACTTTGTGACTTCAACAAAACATGGGGCTCTTCCCTGGGTTGAAGCAACAGAGCCATTAGTACTACGTGAGGTGAAAGGAGGTCTGGCCTTGGTGCTAATGGATCCAGAAGTGGAACACAATGTAAGGGTCACTGCCAAAATAGGAATAAAAATAACAATACAACAACAAGTCTTGCATATAAACACAGTGTTCCTTTATATTCTATGTATGAGGTTTTTCCTGATTTGAGGCTGTGCAATCCAATGACACGTGGGCTCAACTGCCGTCCAAGTGTGCATGAGTGAGCGTACATGTATCCTGTCACTGGTTGGCGCCCTGTTCAGGGTTCATTCCTGCCTTGCAACCTGTGCTACCAGATAGGTCTAACAGATTGAGCTTGAAAGAAACGTGGAAGCCAAGCTGTACTTAAACATGCTGTTTTCATCCAAACTCTGCAAATGTTATTGCTTTCCTGTCTAAACACACCGATTTTAACTCAGTAATGAGCTTGTTAATGACATTAGTAACTGGATCAGGTCTGTTGGGGGTAATGAAGGTACTAAAATGTGCAGAGTGGTGGGGCTTGCACTGCTCCAGCACCAGGATTGATAAACGCTGGGTTATACTGTCAGCCTTTAAGGTCCTGGGTTCTGGAACAGAAGTTCAGGGTTTAAGTCCTACATCTGTTGGGTCCTTGAACAAGGTCTTTAAACCCGCAATTACTTGGATTGTAAGACAGTATCAGCTCTGCATAACTCTCTCTGTCTGCATAACGGCAACTGCTAAACGTACGCATAACTCATAACAACAGTAACATCACAAATGTTGTACTCCAACTTATCGCAATAGATGTTTCTATATTCCTACAATCCCATAAGTTTCATACTACAGACACTTAATACACAGAACAGAATACATGTAATAAACCCTTGTACAGAGTCATACAATTAAAATAGGTAATGGCTATCCTCTGGTCCCCAGTTATAAGCCCGTCTATGCTCAGACACATGCATGCGTGTGCACGCTCACGTGAAAATATGTGATGAATGGCTTTCATTACATGGCTGCTGATCTCCTTGAAGAGTTCTATTAGCACCAGCTAAGTTTGCCAATGACCCTGTCAGTCTGTACCTCTTCTGGATCCATTAGTGCCAAGGCCAGTCTTCCTTTTAGCTCACATATTAATAATGGCTCTGTACCTTCAACCCAGGGAAGCTCCCCACATATTGATGCGTAAAACAGACAGATTGCTAATTATGGTACTCTGTACATGGGCTGTTTTTATTTTGGAAAATATTCTTGAGAACACTTTCATATAATTGCCTGGGATTTATAGCTTGTCAGCTCAACCTATATTCCATCTGACAGCACAGAACGCATTTAACTATCAAACATTATTGACGTCGACAAGCACAGTGGCAGATAAAAGCACTGATCCCATCTCACTAAATTGAGTGCTCCTTTGTGTGGCCTTCTCCATTTTGTTATTGCTAAGCTGACATGAAGCGCTGGTTATTTATATGTTGGCGCAGGACCACTGTTCCTACCTGCCAAGCGCTGATTGTTTGGTTGGATGGGTAGCTTTTAAATATTGGATATGGTTTTATGCATGCTTTTATACCGTGCAGGGCATGGCATCCCATTCATCTTGACTTTGCTACTTTTTTTTTTTTTTTTTTTTTTTTAAAAACAACAACATGCAATTGATGAAGCTGTTAAGTCTTGCTAATTTAATATTTATATAGTTTAGTGGTAGGAATTAAAAAGGGTTTAATACAGCTGACCTTTTGGTTTAATTTTCTATTGTCCAATATGTCCAGTTCAAACATACCCCTGCATGTGGTGAATTCTGTTCTTTGTTCTTGATCAAACAAATCTGAATCCTAATCTGATTTTTAACCTTGTAATAAGGGTAACTACTGAGGTCTATGATCTGTAAAAACTGCAGCTTCCAGAGAAACTATTCAAGGAGGAGAACGTATAATTAACAAGATCACATGACATCCTTTGTGTAATGATGTGGGTTGAAATACTGTGAAGGTGTTTTTGACAATGAGTGCTTTACATGCACTGAATAACTGGTGCATAAAGTCAGATTTGGTCACTAATCTGATCAACAAGTTTACACGTACTTGTTACATAATCGGATAATGGAAAAACTACATATAATTTACATATCAGTCAGCGATTGGATATCTACTTTACTATATATATATATATATATATATATAGGTGTAATTAACTTCACAGAAAACAAGCCCAAAGTCACATAGAATAAGTGGACTCGGAAACCAGCTGCTTCTGGGAAGGTTAAATGTGCATGCATTTACCGACTGAGAAAAATATAAAAAGTACAAGTAGACATGTGCTGCGAAATCTATTAATTAGGCTAAAATCCAATTTCTTTCTTTCTAAACTTGAATCCGGTCTTTGAATAATCCGTTGTCTGTTTGAATAATCAGAAAAACCTGCAGAAATCCGACTATGGTAACAGGATTATTAAGCGAATGTAAACAGGCTTGCAGGAACTGTTCAGATGAATAATAGCAGTCAGCAGTTTAAAACTGAAATGCATACATTATAGAATCAGTAAAAATCTATGGTATTTTGGGACCTTACTTGAGTCGGTGTCCTGATTTAAGGTTACAAAAAACACTGTCATTTCAGTCTTCTTCTGATTAAGGCTAAACAAACACCATGCAGTCTTGAGCACTTACTTAAAAAGAAAGCATGGATTTCATTTATCATCCTGACACTTGTATACTCTAACTTCACCTTTCCAGATAATATTTTAGCCTGAATAAGGAATCTGTCACCATTGGTAATACCCCTTTCTAAACTGAGCTAAATCACACAAATACATTTTTCTGTACATAGACTTAGGCATGCATTATTAAGCTTGATACTTACACTCACTTCCGATAATGCTGATTGGCTCCAAATCCTGGGGAAAGGGTGTGGCAGCATTGGAGATCAATGATAGGGCAGTAAGGGTAAGGGTCAGGGCCAGGAGGGGCCGCAACCTCAAAACCAACCGCATTTCCGCTCCAACTATGGCACTCAGCTCCACAGCATGACCCACAGTGGACTTCCACCTGAAATACAAAATACAGAGGAAACCTTTCAAATGTTACCCTAAGGAACACCGTGATTTTTAATGTACACACTGAGGTGCCAAAACCTGCCCACTTGATACACAATGATATTTAAGGCGATGTCACATGTCAAACTGATACCCAGGGACACACACTCCCTTCACCTTCCTTACTTCCCAGAGCAGATTGAGCATGTGTTACATGCACGTTGTGTGAAGATGTAAAGAATAATAGGCCAACAATCTATTCAATCTATTTCTATTTCTTAAACGTCTTTTTCTGACACTTGTATACATAACTTCATTTTCAATAGGCTGTGACTCATGCTGTTGCGATACAGCCCTTCCAAAACCAGCAACCTAAGAAGCCTTTCTGTCAGTTTTGACCATAAGTCCTAGTCTTTTCTGCACAACGTTGCTAGTTGGTAATGTTTTCTTAAATTGGTTCCTTATTAACATTTAGGGAGTTTTTCCTTTCCATTGTCACCTTTGGCAAGCTCAATTTTGGAATTTTCTTACAATTTATAATCTATAATAACTTATAACTTATAACCTAATATTATAAAGACGCTTTGAGACGTTGTAAAAAGTGCCTTGACTTGGTAGGAGCTCGTCACTGCTGACCAGACCTTGATATGAGTAGCTGAGATGAGAAATTATTAGTTATTCTGTCTGTTAGTAAATTGCACACATCTATTAACCTGTATATTGGGAGCACACAACAATTAGTGTAACAAAATATGATTAAGATGTACAAGAGAGGAATTAAACCTCTATTATTGAAACAATATGTAATTGAGTGGTCATTTTCCACATCAGAAATTTCACTCATTTCACTTCTTAAAACCCCTGCCATTATTGAGCCTGCACAGGCAGGACTTTCACTGCTACAGTGGTTTACATTATGAAAATAACTATTTGTTCATAGATTAAACACACCTAACCTTGGAATCTATGAAACAAACAACTCAAATGCAATTCCATATTCATTTTGATACTGTCTAAAGTGGCAGACTGTTGACCTAACTGTTACTGTGCTACATTACGATCTTAGAGCAGCATAGGCTGCCCTCAAGATGACATCTTTTCCACAAACACCCATTCATTTTACAAGAAGACAATGTAAAACCACATGCTTCAAATGGCTGTGAAAAACGAGTGTACAGGTGCTCTGCGATCCTGACCTGTTCCCATCAAAGAGAAACACGTGAAATTGAGCTGACCAGGTTCAAACTGGGTTGATGATATGAAATGATAAAGTCAAAGCAAACATGGACAACACCGTGCTTCTTTTATTTGTTTTGCCGATTTGGGGCCGTACTGCACCTGAATATGCTATATCTATGAAAATCTAATGTTTAGCATTTTAAACAAGGAAAGCTTACACAATGCAAAATTTCACATTTTGAGGCTGTTTTCCTGCATTCCTACATGCTAGAAGAAGAATTCTCTCATTTTTCTCTCATCGTGCTGTCTTTCTTCTATATTGACAGCCATACTGAGTGTGTTAATATTCTGCACTTGAAAATCAAATTTTGTCAGTAACCAGATATATGATTATACGTTCACGGGGTAAACAGATAATAGGAAACCTCCATGTTTACACGACTCAATAATTGGATTTATACTTTGCATCTTTGTTGTTATTATTTTTATATAATAATTTAATAAACTTCGATATTAAATAATTAAATGCTTCATTTTCTCGTGTATGCACTGCGTTTTAGTGTTTCCACAAAGTGTTCCATGGACGTTTAGTGGGTGCTGCATTTAATTCCAGGGTTGGTCTACGTCCAAAATAAGTCCAAAAGAAGCGAAATCTTGAAAAAAAATTTATGGACCTGGCAACAGTGGGATTTTTCTGACAGTCGCTCTGTACACATGTACAGATGAGAAACTGGTAATCTGTTTACTGGAGTCAAATCCAGCTCTCTTTATCAGATTACTTCATCTAATTTCTAGTTCAGAGTATGCTGTGCACATGACTAGTTGAATAATCAGATAACTGTAGAAACCTGACTATAATCTGATTATTAAGTAAATGTAAACACACTCAGTGCAACATCAAATGGAAAACAATCTGCATAGATCTGCTAAATATGCTAAATGCTAGCTCATATGTGTAAAAATTGGTTTATTCATTCCTGAACTGCACACCATGCTTTTTTGTAGAAACAAGAATTCAATGCTGTAGGAACCAAAGACTGAAAATGTCAGCGACCCCTCTGGATAAAACATGCTCAAAGGTCCGGAGTGCTTGGTAACAAAAAAAAAAAAAACGCATACAGCCAAACAGCATGGCATCCAGACGAATGTGAGTATCCTCCTGAGGATGTTTGATACAGCACCATGAGGTCAACAGTTGAGTCAAATGTCATCATCAGATAGCTGTGAGATAAGTTGAATGATAGCTTAGAGGAAAGTCAGCTTAGAGCAGAGAGGTGTGAGACTTCTGGCCAGAGGGACACCTGGCTCATTGACTCCCACTCTACAGTCTTTCACAGGTGACTTAACACAATTAACAGAAAAGGCTGCTGGGATACCGTCTCTGTCTGCCAATCCTGACACAAGGCCAGAAGGGACGTATCAAAATTTCATTTTCAGGGCAGAAAAAATGACCAGGGGTGAAATAAAAAGATTAAAGAAATAAAAAAAGGCTCTGCTGTCAGCGTTAGAGGGTAGATTCGAGTTCCCCTCCGGCTGGATTATTTATGAATTTTGACAGTTTGAAGATCAGATAAAGACTGAAGTAAAATGCTAATGCTAAGGCTTGTTTACGCTACAGACAAACTGAACAGCCAGGCAGACAGCAGGTAGCTTCTATTTGGTAAGCACACTACAGTAAACTAGAACGAGAGAGATTCTGGAAGGACATCTTCCACTTTACATAATAACGATAGGTTGAAGGTTTAGGAAAATGTGCTTCGCAAAAATGCTAACTCGCCGGCAGAGTTTGAATGGGATCAGAGTCTGAGTCAACATGAATCTGAGCGCCATTAATATTCATGTGTACCTCATTCGGATTCAGCAGCACAGCATGAATTTAGCAATGCGGTCAAACAATGATTGCTTGGTTAGAAATTGAATATATCCGGTCACCTGACTGTTAGTCCACAGTGTCAGAGTGAGCATTCTCTCTCTCCTTCTTTTACACACGCACATACAGAGACTATACACAACATGTTTACCCACAAACATACAATATCATTTACTCAGTACTGAGCAAAAGTCTTAGGGCACCATTAGACTTTCTGTCAATGATTGGACCATTGCAAAAATGACTACTTTTCACCCTGGGAGCTTTAGCATATCCTAACATTTTTACTCTGTTCTCATTCTGAAAAAGAGGTTTCTTGCTTGCTACTCCTCCAAAAGAAAAATAATTCATGCATACACTGCATACATCTCCTGCATTTTCTGGTTGTACTCTAATAAACAGACCGTGAGTATATATAACAAGTATATATTATCATTATACTATTATAAAAACAATCTAATCTAGTAGTGGTCTGAGACTATTGCGCAGTAGTACATATCCCAACATATTTCCTGTCAGGCTTCACAACATACTGGTATGTTACAGTTAACGGTTTGCTTTCGATGAAATTTAGAACAAACAGACATGGCTTGTTACAAAGCACAATATGGATGCCCATTACTGATTTTCACAATTACAGGCTCACTTATCGCTAAGTGTTGCATAAAATCATGAACAGAAACTGACATGTGATAGATCATACCGAGGAGCTTAATGACCTTCAGCATGGAACTGTTATAAGATGCCACTTTTCCATCAAGGCAGGTTATTAAATATCTGCACCGCTGTTTTATGAGGTGGAAACATCCAGGTGCAACAACAGCTTGCTATGCAGCAGGAGGTCATGCAACATCTTGCAGAGCTCTGAAGTTTGCTCCATTTAAATTCAGGGTCCAATAGTTGGACTGCACACACTAAATGACGTTGCAGACCAACCCCAAAAAGGACGACATTACACCAATGCAAGAAGGACATTACTGGGGTGGAAATCTACAACACAGAATGAAAACCATAAACTTATTAAGTTGAAGAAATTCATTCAACATCTGACATGAAAGTACCTATAAACTTACCTGCTTTTGATACTTAAGTCCTTTATTCACTGCCTCCAAAAGTTTGCTATTGACCAGGAATTCGAGTGCTGATCACTCGGAATTCTACCTCATTTTTCTGTTAAGTGAATTTCACAGCATCGTTAAGATAGACAGAAGTGCTTTCTGACTTAACTAGCAGCTGTGTTTAGAGGACAGGGTATAGACCAGCTGTGAGCAACAATGTCAAATGGTGACTTGTCTAGAACCGAAAAAGACGAGTAGCGAGCAAATATTTCCCATAAGGAATAATGTTAATTAAATTAATCTGTACCAGACCCTCAGAAAAAATGTACACTGGCAGTGTAATGGCGTGTGGGACAATTTCTTGACCCCATCCCTTGGTCCCTGAATCTCAACTGAGCATCGGTTATGCACCACACCCTACCAGAGTATTGTTGCTGACTTTGTGCATCCCTTTATTACCACAGTGTACCATCTTCTGATGGCTACTACCAGCAGGATGAAGTGCCATTTCACAAAGTTCAAATAATCTCAAACTGGTTTCTTGAACATGACAGTGAGTTCACTGGCCTCCTAAATCACCAAACCTCAATCCAATAGAGCACCTTTGGGATCTAATGAAATGGGAGAGTCGCATCATGGATGTGCAGCCGACAAATCTGCCGTAACTGCGTAATTCTATCATATCAATACGGGATAAAATGTCAGAGGAATGTCTTCAGAAATTTGTTCAATCTCTGTTGTTATTCCAAAGATTAAGACTACAGATGTGCGTATCTTATGTAACATCTCTCCATTTTTTTTTTACACTCATTCACAATTTCCAAGCAGACCAAATAAAGGATACAAAGCGCTAAGCATCACCTGAAAAGTTATTTTGTCATGCTCTTCTTGTCCTTATCATATTCACAGTAAACGCTCTGGCCTCAACTCTAACACGGACGTAATACATGCCTTAATACCTGCACAACGTAGTGAGAAATCATCAGCACAGCCAGTGATTACGCAATAAAACCACACTCTCTATTTCAATAGTAGTATTAGCAAGCTATATTTACTGTCTGATATGATGCATAAGAGAAACACTGCTTATGCACCATTGTAATAATGGCTTGTGATCTTAGTTTTTCCTTTTAAAGAGCTAGAGTGGATGGTTCCTCCATCACACATTCTTTTCTGCCTGTGCAGGAAGTTGTGCGAGGAGGTCATGGGAAAGTAATGATAGTAATAAGGGGAGAAAAGTGAACCAAGATCCCTGGACTAATGCTCTGCCTTCTTAACTGTATTCTTAAAAGAGCTAGAAAAGATCCAGGCGTTCAATTAGTTCGTAGTTTGGCTGACTGCTTAAGCTTTTTAATCCTTCGTGAAACTCATCTTTAAGTGTCCATCTTCCACACCATTTTCATCAATTTTTTTTTGGGGTGGGGGGTGGGGTGGGGGTTATGTCAAGTCGCTCAGCAAATCCCCGTACTTTGTTCACGTCGGGCTTCGCCGCAGAGCATTTCCGCAGTCATTAATAAGACCCAATGAGCACCCTCATCCAACACTGAAGACTGATTCTAACATTGATAGGCTCTAGAAGCCAGCGGACTTGTCACTTCGTTAATTAAATGACCTAAATGGATTCTGCCTTGATTACTTCCCCTCGTCGCTCAATCTCAAGTTTCCATCACTGCGGTCACGCTGAACAACTCATAGATTTAAATCAATTCGAAATTCTGAATTGTCACCCAGAAGAGTCTGGAATTGTTTATGCTTACCATTTTCGCTGGAAACGTAACGCACCCCTATAAGAAATATATAGCTGGCCAGACAAACTCGTTAACATAACTACACTGCTCACAAAAATGTGGGATATTTCATTATGGGATATTTCATGTTGAACTATCCCCCAGTTTTCGTGAGCAGTATATGGTTCCCTCCAGAATACATTCATACCATGTTACCACAATGTGCCTTGTTCAGGAAAATGGTTCAAATAACACATATTTAAAGAATTATCTCTATGATTTTGCAAAGGCTGGGGATCTTGCATGGTCACTAATTGCCCCTAGATGCCTTAAAGAAACAAGATTCATGCACTTGCTATGATGAGTCAATAAGCGTTTCACTTTATCAGCATTATATAAACATATTTTTTAAAAATATAGAAATATAAAAATAAATAATATATATTTCGATAGATAGAAAGGTCGAAATCGTTGCATAACTCAGCATACAGTTATATGTATTTAAAGGGTGAATCAAAATACACAGGACATTCCGCGTGCTGCATTGTGGAATCTGTCGGTACAGCTGGTTTCTCTGAATTTGGCTATAAGGGTTGCAACACTGCTGTGTCTTTCTGGGTGTTGGTTGTTGAAGACAATTCTGGTCTTCTTTAATATGCTACATGACCACCTTCCCATTGGGAAAATGACCTTGATCCAATATGGCGGCTTACAAAACGGCAGCCATGTTTTGGACATAGTCTAAAACATAGACCTCCCCTTACCGATGGGGTATTCGGATTTGTAATATTAACTCTTGTTTCTGAAAAAAGGGACTTTTGTCCTGTGATTTTTCACTCACCATGTATTAATATATCATGTCTGATTAGACACTGGGTCTTGCAACATGAGGGTGTAAAAGCTGCTCTATAATAAGGATCTCAGAGACTACTTTTTGTTTTTTTTGGTTGAGAGATCGTTGACTACTAGGCATGCTTCTACAACACACTTTTTGCAGACTTTGAAAAGGGCGTGCATCATTGAAGTGAGAGAAGCAGGTTGAACGTTTCAACAAATTGTGTTTTTTGGGCAATGAGCGTAAATTTATGTACGTATGCAAATTTTGCACCATTAACCCGCCCATTATGTTAAGCGTTGTAATATTTTCAGCCAACCAGTTGGTAGGTGGGTAGGTCACTTTTATCCTACTAAAAGGGTCGCCTACACAAATTGCACTGTACATAATAGTATAATACTGAGTCAAAGAGAGGGCAGATTACTGTAAAATTGTACTTCAGAATTCTGAAGTATTTATAGGCTACCAAAGTTTGACGCTTACAGTGTATATATATATATATATATATATATATATATATATATATATAAGAGAGAGACAGATATATATACACACACACACACACACACACACACACACACACACACACACACACACACACACACACACACACACACGTCTTTGTGGGAAGAACCCAGAGGACCCTAAGTAAGTGCGCATGGTCTCGGGAAATTTAACTGCCATTTACTTTAAGTGTCATGTACCTATAGCCTATATCTTGATAATTATCTTTCCAATACTGTACATCGAATTATCAAAACACTATTTCACAGTCCCTATAGGGGATAAGCCAGAACAGTTCCTGCACGCCCCAATTACTTGACAATGTTTGCACCTCTGACTTAGATGGCTAAGATTACTACCTTACACCATATAACCAAAATACATCTTCCAGCAAGACGCTCAAGATTATTCCGACTGAAAATTTGTCTGCAACTTTGAAATCGCTACACAAAACAAACAGCCGCTGACAAACCAGACTGTTTAAAACTGTTCTCACCAACAGGATACCACAAACAATACAATAAAAAAAAAACTTAGACAAAACAATCAGCACTAACTTGTACACAGTGCCCTAGAGAAGTCTAAGTGTTCAGTAATTAGCAGACCTTTACAAATCGTTTAGCTAAAACTATGAAGCCGAGGAGCTGACTGCTGTTGCTAGAGCACCCATCAGTAGCTTTTTAGAGCTGTGTACAGCCTCTGGGGTTTCTGGATTGATTATCTGACACGTATTTGGAGTTAAAATGCTGTGGTTTGAGGTTACTCTTTAGACCACCATGCATGTGTAAAAGCTCACTTGTTATCCAGGGTAACTCTGGGTAATCAGTGACGCCAATCAATGCTTTAAGACGCAGATCCAGCACCGGAGGGATCATCTTCAGGGGATCCTCTTTCATTTATAGACCAACTATGTAACTGCTTTGGCTTTGACACTGCTAAGACAGAGGAGCTAAATTAAAATATTATGAATAAGAGTTTCACACACCTATCCGGGGAAATGAAAATGATCTGATCATTACGATTACGGCTGGCTGGGGAACATTGCCTCCCTCCCTCCCTATATACTCTAGGACCTTTGCCCAAAAGAGTTGTCCCCTTTGTACCCACCCGATACATCACCAAACTTAATGAAGGCATGTGTCCCTGGGCTCCTGTCATTTCCAACATGATTAGGTACATTAGTGTGTGAGCTCTCCATGGGCCATTACCCCTGCCACTACAGCCAGGACTAGTGGCCGTACCAATTAGCAAAGGCATAGCTGCCCCATCCATAGAACCATTTTCTGCCTGCACCACCAGCTGCGGCTTTCAGAAATTGTCCCATCCACTTCTAAGACCCCCTGAGGAGCTTCTAAACCCTAAGGACAGAATTCAAGTGCCGTTCTGTCAACAAACAGAAATCTGCACATAAACATCTACAAAACTTTGCCTGCCAGGAGTTACGGTTGTAAATTATCCCAAGTTGTTGCCCCTGTTAACTTACACCTCACATGCCACAGTGGCACTCAGGATTTATAATGATATTCAAAGGTTGATTAGGAAACTTGTGGACAAGCTGTGCCAAGCTGTTTCCCTTACTAATGAAAAGAAGTAGGGGTGAAGTAGAAGTATATTTAAAAATAAATTCATGCTGATAACGGCTGTGTACTTTAACCTGCGTGAGACCTTTAAACAATCTTTAGTAAAGATTGTCTGCTTAAATGAAAAGATATAAGCAGTTGTAAATGTGTATGGGGAGCCTGATGCATGACTTCGCACTCTGGTGTTCACAAATGCAATTACATTAAATGGCATCATAAGCAGAACTGCATCTAGAATAGAATCTCTATGATGCACATTGTGACGTTTTGAATTGAGACGCATCGTTACACCCGAGAATGAAGAAACCATAGACTGTAGTCATTTTCTGACAAAAAACAAAGCAAACAATCAGCGCTCTCACATTTATGTATTTACACAGACAGCTGAGGAGCTGCAGGAAAAACAGAGTCAGGTGAGGCAGCCTGTGACTCAGCTCTACAAGAGAACCATTGTCTGATCAAAGCATGTGGTTGTGACCTGCTGATGGTGGGTTAGCTTGACAGCACGCAGTCAGAAACGGATCGCATGATACTTTTCAAATGGTTTAAACTCATCTCATGAAAACAAGAGACACTAAATTCAACATTTCTGTGCTTCTCTACCAACCCAACAGCGGTTTGGCCATCTCTATCCGGTACGGTGGAACAATAGAGGCGATCAGAACTGACAATGCTTTAGCAAGCTCTGGTGGGCAGACTGCCCCTGGAGACGGGGATTGTGCTAAACGCTGGTGGTGGTTAACACCTGCTCTGCTCTCTTAGCCGTTTCATTAACCGTCTCAAAACCGAGACGGACAGGAACTTTTCTAATTAGATTTCAGTGGGTGCCCACCCTGCTGCTGCACTGCTAATTCGGAACCGGGATCAAGCAGCGTCGGCCAATTATCGTCAAACCACCCCTACAGCAGCGAGAGATAATGTGAAATTTCAGGTCTGTTGCACCTCAGTCACACTTAGTTTGAGGCTATTGATAATTAACAGACTTTAAAATCACCACTCAAATCCATACTCATGCACGCAACTCACATACTCCTACAGAGCCCATATTTGGCATTCTAAACACAAAAGCTGCAAAAACAGAAGGGAACTGCTTTGATGCTTATGCTGTCTTATGAGTCTGAGTCTTAGAAGGAAGTGCTACGATAGTTCTAAATGGAAGAAGGGATCCAACTCTGCAAACAATACCCACGGCTTTACAAAAGAATTTCATACTTATTATTAGGGGTTTAACAATACACTCTGCCCATGATTCAATTTACTTACAATGACTGATTTTCGAAAAAAAGACATTCCTTTTTATTTTTGGAGTGTAACAATGCATTTCCTTATATATGTTTAATAAAAAAAGATAAGTATCCTGGATTTAAAAGCAATTACTAAAAGGTTTAAAATTATAAACAAAATGTTCTATTGTAGCGTCACCATGTGTGTGAAAACATGTATTTATATTTCTGGAGAATAGCAATTCAAAGCAATGTATACATTTCTTACATTTCATAAAAAGAGCACTCTTTTAGTCCCTTGCATTTAAACTATTAGAGGCTTCACTGAGAATGGGACATGTAAACATGATGTGCCTCTGGTGTTCAAAATGTGCAGCTGCATTAGATGGCGTAATAAACAAGAACACATAATCCAATTTGACGATGCATATCCTCCCATTTTTGTAATGATGTATCGTTACACCCCTGCTTGTTACATAAAAGAACTAATTCTATAGCTATTCTGTATAATTCTTCATAGAAGTAAACAATTTTTCATTACAAACAATGTGATTAGTTCAGAATAATTTACCTTTGTACACAAAGTAAAATACTTCTTCATCCTTAATGTGATAGAGCTGGCACTCAGCATAACGGAGCACGTAGGACAATGAAGGACATGCATACAGCGTCAGCCATAAATATTAAAACCACTGTCAGGTAAAGTGAATAACACTGACAATGTGATGCTCGGGGCAATGTTCTGTTCTGAAGCTGTGGGCCTTCGCATTGATGCGAATGTTATTCTGACTACCTACCATTATTGCACACCTACGTAACAGAATCCCGTAGTGGCAGTGGCTACCTTCGGGTCCTGTCACACTGCAAAAATGTTCAGAAATGGTTCGAAGTACATGAAAAATTTGGCTGCCAAATTCCTTAGACCTCAATCCAATCTGGCATCTGTGGGATGTGTCCGTTAAGCAAGTCTGACCCGCAGAAGCTCAAAAGTCTCTTTCACGCGACTAATTTGGTGGGAACTACATTCAATCCAGGGCTGTTTTTGAATTCCAGTCGCACCGCCAGTAGAAACACTGAATTTCGTTTTGACCACTTAAAATTGCGTTGTAATTCCTCTGTCGCATATATATTCTTCGTAAAATTTCTGTTTTTTTTTTTTTAAGTGAAGACCTATTGTTTATATGGCTAAAATAAACTCATTATCTTGTCCTTGTTATCTGGGGACACCCATGATTGCAGGACGGATTTCCTTTGATGCACTTTACCTCGAAAAGACAGCAACCTCGCCTCTCTCCCTCGCCAAGCTTAAAATGTGACAAATGTCCAGCCAGCAATCAAATTCTACTCTGCTAAGCCACCCAAAGCCAGTAGGTGAGAGGAACCTTTACTCTAGCAGCATCTACAACTAATGTCTTTCCACCCCATCAGTGATCTTGTGGAGTTGATGCCTCCATAGATCACAAGTCTTTGCTCCATGACAGTTATCCACACAATATTAGGTGTGTACATTACAATCAGAAATCGGCTAAAAATCCTAGCAGACAGCACTATATAACGACCCTTCAGTATAGAAATGACTGAGTCTTCCTGCCTGTAAGTACTGCCTGAGCATGCATCATTTGTTACATTTTCGCACAAACAACATCTTAGGCAGAACAGATTCCGTTTAAACGAATAGTATGGGAAACGCAGCAAGTTTAAGCCTGTTTTTCTAACAAACATGAACATCTGTGGCCTCCATTATAAACAGTGTATAAGCACCATAATGGGTCTGGAATTTGCAGATGCAATCTTCCACGCAAAAACTGTTATTTATACTTGGTGGGAATTCTGGAGTATATTTATGGAAACTTTGACCTGTGTGTACAGAGAGATGCAACATTCTGCAGGGATTGGTGACAAGCTTTGGAATTGTAGGAAATGACAGCTAATTGCAGATTATACTGCTCTCATGAAATTCCTGTTTGCAAGAAATAAAGCAGTTCCGTAATAATGACACTTCGAATATTAAATCAGGAACAGAAGTGAAGAACAATCATATTTTAGTCGCATATTTTTGTCCCCTATGTGAATGTAAAGATTTGCTTGCCATTTGCTCGACTAGGCTAATGAGCAGATTTGATGTTTATTTGCTGAGCTGGGTCCGGTTTGGATTGCAACCAAACATTAAGAGTGAGAAAGAGTGCGTTACTGCAGCAGTAATCTGCTGTTCTATGTGGGTTAGGGAATCATTTAGCATTGCATGCGCGCGCTATTGACATTTGAAGTAACCATGCAGTATGATGAGTAAAGCAGACACAACTGTTGAATGCCAGTGAAATTTTAATGTGCAGCCAGGGACGTGTACAGATGTCAGGGATCCTAGCCAAGCTTGAAATGTGACAAATGTCCTGCCAGCAATGAAATTCTACTCTGCTAAGCTGCCAAGTTGCAGACCATCAGTAGGTGGCACTTTAATCCTGCTTCACACTTGCTACGCCGAATTATGTACAGCCCATGTCTGTTATCAAAGATGTTATTTGAGGAAGAGACTGGTGAAATATGAATGGGATTTTATTACAGAAGCACCACACTGTCATAAGAGACAACATATTAGTAAATGTATCAGAGATGGGGGTGGCAAGTCTGCCTTTGTAGTGGAAGAATGCCCATGGGCAGTAGCTAGAATAACCTGATGTTCTGTAATATTTGAACCAAACAGTGGAAGTCTATTAGATAATTTTGTTGGTTTTTAAAATTAGTCTGACAAGTCAGAACATGACTTCTTCCATGGTGGCAAACAAAACACATTTACATTTATGGCATTTTAGCAGACGTCCTTTATCCAGAGCGATTTACAACTGATACAGTTTTACAATCCAAGCAGTTGTGAGTTAAGGGTTTTGCTCAAGGACCCAACTGTGGCAGCTTGGCAGACGTGGGATTTGAACCCTGGACCTTCTGGTCCAGAGTCCAGTACCTTAACCGCTAGGCCTAGTCCCACCTAACTCACAATTGCTTGGTCAGTAAGACTGTATTCATTGTAAGTGGCTCTGGATAAGGGCGTCTGCTTAATGAATGAAACACCAAAATTAAGTAATCAAAAATTACTATACATATACAGAATACGCAAGTAAATTGCTTTTCATTAAATGTAAGCAGCTTCGTTTGGACCAGGCACATTTTGTCAAGTCTTTTGTCATTGAACCTTGAGTGCGTTAATGAGGATTTTTCATTACTCTGCAAGTAGAATGATGTACTGGCTTGTTGTTAATTCAGGGTAAATCCAAAGTTTGGACTTACCTACTACAAATCATGCATTTGTCTTTTGTAGAGCTATTTGCATAAAATGTTATTGTTAAAGAAATGTTTTACCAAAATAAACTATATTCGTTCATTCATTTTCTTAGTGAATTTTATTTAGGGGAGCTGGGCTCTAGCAACACGGTGCACGGCAGGAACAACCCTGGACAGGGTACGAACCTATCATCGGGCACATACACACCCATACACACATTCAATAGGGATATTTAGAAGTACCTATTAACATAAAGCATGTGTTTGCACTGTGGGAAGAAACCAGAGCACCCCGAGTAAACCCAGACTACTGCATCTGAGATACAGCCCAGGACCACCGTGAGGCAACCGTGCTATCCACTGAGCCACCCACTAAATATATTAGTACATGAATATGTTTATTAAAATGTAAGAACAGAGGAACTATGGAATTTCTGACTCTTTTTCACTCAAACAATTTGAAGAAGGAACGATCTGTTTTTTTTTTTCCAAATTCTGATGTTCCACTGTAGTTAGGTTTTTCCTTGCAAAAGATTCTATTCAGACAATGTTCTATTTTTTAAATACAAACGTTTTATAAGCAAACTTCCCAGTTTTGTGGTAACAAACAAAAATATCTACAAAATGATTCCATGGGTCACAATTATTATCCTCAAAATCTTCTTCTGTTGTCTTTTCCCCTAAGCTTATCATTTACACGGTGCCAATGTAGAGTGGGTACCAAGGAACCTATATATAGGACATAATTTGTAGATTTTTTGTATTTTAATTTAAATCAGTTTACCTAAAGCATGTTTTTGGTCTTTGGGAAGAAACCAGAGTAAACCAACATGGACACGTGGAGGACAACTCCACACAGGCATAGCCAGAAGTCGGGACTGAACCAGGGACACTGGAGGTGTGAGGTGGCCTAACTAACGTCTGTGCCACCCCACGTTCAATTATATATATATAATCTATCAGGCATAACACAGTGTGTCCTCGTTTTGACACTTACTGTCCATTTTAACAGTTTCACTTACCATAAAGATACACTTTGTAGTTCTACAATTACAGTCTGTAGTCCATATGTTTCTCTTCATACTCTGCTCATTCCCTTTACTCTGCTCCCTATTGGTCAGGCCACCACAGGATCACTACAAATCAGATACTATTTGGGTTGTGAATCATTCATACTGACCTGGTGGTGGTGTGTTTGCGTCTGTTGTTCTGGTATAAATGGACCAGACACTTACTCAGCGCTGCTGGAGTTTCACCTCATTAGACAGTTACCATAATCCCTTCACCTTGTAGTCGTGAAATTAGAGAAAACAACTCGCCTGTCGTTGCACAATTTATGTTAGTCCTGCTCTAATCCTTCGTCAGTGTTTACAGGATGCTAGTGGCTGGACATTATTGGTAGATAGAATATTTAGACACTGGGCACTGCTCATAGATACGCCAGACTTTAGTGATTTAATAATATTTTCAGAATTATTTTCAAAGTCCGCTGGTGTATGGACTGGTGAAATAATGAGACGTTTACGTTTCCAATAAATACACGTGAGATTGTTGGCAATGCCGTAGTTTTGTTTTTCACTCCATCATCATCACTACTCTTGTCTCTCAGTAGTCAAAGACTGCACATTTACCGGCACAAGCCAATTTGCATTCACCGTGTAAGTGGGCGTACGCAAATTCACGCTGGAAACGACATAACATTTTAGAAATGGCACACATGTCAACGGCGCATTAGCGAACTTTCCATCTGCCCTGGAAATATCATGAAGAGAACAGATAAACGCTGGGCCTGGGTAAATTGCCAAAAAACTGTGGTAGCATGTCGAGGTCATATGACTGACAGCGAGTTTACTTGTCGTAATACCGGAGTGGTAAAAAGAAATTCCGCAGATAGACAGTGTCCGCTCTCTCATTTGGGATTAGAGAGGAAATAGATGGTGTCAAAGCCATCAGGTCTCTCTCTTTCTCTCTCTCTCTCTCTCACACTCATATATCAGGGTGGTGGCACTAGTATGGAGGCTTAAATGAATGTCTTCGTGTTATTTTAAGTGTATGTGTTTGTGTGTCTGGTCCATAACGGCGAGGTCACAGTCTTCTCGCTTATCAACGCCAGTCAGTTAAACCTACAGGGAGGGAAATATCCGCTACAGGCACTGGGGTTCAGACGCACTGACAAGGTCAGTCCATCAGAGGAACGTGTTTGCCCGGCCTTTCCATGCAGCAATCCAGGCACTGCTGGGACTTGCTGACTGAAGGAGGAGAAGGAAAAAGAAAAAGTTCACCTTGTGCAAGCCTTATAGTCTCCCGTGAAGTAGCCAGGCTTCTTCTTCTTCTTTTTTTTTTTTTTGTTCTCCTGCAGTGACATTATAAGTAGAGGTGAAGGTGAGGGTGGGAATCAGAATACTATTAAAGCTAAGCTGTCATGAAAAAGTACTTCCATGGACCATTACAGAGCTTGCCGCGCTTTACAGCGATGTTATTGACACTTTCTCACTACACAACAAGCCTCTTGTAACAGCATGAAATATTCAGTGAGCTCTTGATATAGTCAAGGACAGTGAAGCACCTGGGCACAAATACAGTACAAGGCTGAAGTCATATGGAAATGGATATCACAAAATCCATGTAGCAGACATAACATACAGCAATTATACATGCCTTCAAGGAAACAGGCGCTAGATTTACATACACGGGTAAGAACCGTTTAACAATGGGAAACATCGGTTTGTTGTAGAAATGGCAACAAATTGTAATAGGAAATTAAAAGTACCTCCGTTTGTGGCTTTAAACAGCTGATAAAATTATAAAAGGCTTAGCACGAGCATTTTAAATGCCATGCAAATTATTTACATCACGCTTTAATGATTTCTTGAAATCTTTTACATTGAATGTGCAGTGATGTGATCTGGTGTCAAAATCATCTAAAGAAGACATGGCAAATCAAAAGAAAAAGGTGAAATTCCATTGCCGGTTCTGGAAACGAGCGTTCGTACAAGTGTATTCATTCCCTCTTGGTTGTGTGCAGCCAGGAAGTTATATCTCAGTTTATATTCCCTTCTGTAGTGTACAACACTTGTTCTGTACACTTCCATATCTGAATGTATTGCCAATAGTTCATGTATCTCTTAGAACACAAAACAGGTCAAATATGTTTTGAAGAATCCATTGCAAGTTGAATGTATTGTAAATTTAGTTATTATATTTATTTACATATATATTCATATTAAAAACAACCTCGACCACGGCTATTCCTCACTACATTTCCTGGCACTCATCACTCCTGCGACGTGACACTTTGTGTCACACAGTGCAGTGCTGAGGAGTATCGTTGTGCATATCCTACCTTGTTGTGTGTCTAAAACATTTACATTAAAGCGGGGGCAAAGTCATTAACTTAAAGGTTATTTTAGAATAAAAATGTTAAATATCTTATGTTATTTACTGAATGATGTACTGAAAGACAACAAACAAAAAGATATTATTGCGCAACTATGGTTTTTCCTCAATACATTTCCCAGCGCTCTTCACTGCCGCCACATGACTCCCTGCCGTGCACAGGTGTCATGCACTGCCAACTTCCTTGTCCGAGTGCAGAAGAATACTGGCTCTAATGCTCAGGATAATTTAGGTTACGGTTTCTGCTAAATGTGTATTTTAAGTATGTTCATTACTGAATTCCCATCGTAAATGTCATAAAATGGGGAGTACATACTGTACTGTATACAGTATATTTACTGTATAAGCATCAAGTACTGAGAGCTGGTATTCTTAACCACACAAGAAATGCGGTTGCAGAATTTCGTTTTCAAGAAGCCACACAAGATCAGTTAATTTAGCAATAGAAGAAGGTGCATCTGCTTGGAATGGCAAGTGGCAGCCATACTGATATTTTACTGAAAAGACTAAAGCTTCGTCAACTACAATCTTTTAGAGTGCATTCTTCTGATCCAAATGCGACAGAACTATTCAACAACTGACCAGCAGCAAGCGCTACATCACGATACACAGACATAACATGGCAGGTTATAAAACCAGTACCTGTTTAACTCAGGCAGCACGGTGGCTTGGTGGGTTTACTCTGGTTTCCTCCCACCTTCCAAAGACATGAATGTTAGGTTAAATGTTGTCTCTAAAGTGGCCCTTAGTGTGTGACTGTGTGCGTGTGCCCTATGATGGACTGGGGCTTCATCTAGGGTTGATCCTGCCCTTGCGCCCAGAGTTGCCGGCTCCGGCTGGCCCGCATCCACATGAAGGCCATGGAATTAAGCGGAATAAAATGGATGGATGTTTAAACCATATAACCTGAAGAACCTCTAGTTGCTGTTCAATCCAGACGCCGCCCAGACACGAGAGCCAGACAGCAGACAACCACAGGGCCAATCGATATAAAAACCACCATGAGGTCACTCCACAGCTAAGCTGCCAGACTTCGGAAAGATACTACCCATCCCGCCTACGGCTCCTCTCCAACAGAATGATGTCCTCCCTGAACAGTGTAGTCCATTTTATAAATTAGTCATTAGGAACCAAAAAACAATCCATCCTAACGACAAATCAGCGGCCACCTTCTCAGATCATTTCACTGAATTGTGCAGAATACTATTTAACAATTTGTGCGTGATGTCTCAAGTTATGACTAGATGTTTACTCTCTCCACGTGTCTTTTGCTCTCGCATTAATAATGTAGGTTGTTATTGAGAAACCTTACCCATGCGTGTATTGACAGGAATTCTAGCAGGCCCCCACTAAGGGGCAGTTTAATTGGAAAGGGAACTGTGCGCAGAGTGAGCCGACAGAGCAGAGAGAAGAATGAGTCACTCTCATGTCTGCGTTCAGCCCTTTTTATGCTGTTTGTTTCAAGTCTTTAAAACCCACTTCCCAGGATTCACCTGCTACAGTTAACAGCTGCACACACATACAGACCAAAGACCTTTCAATAACGAGAGAGTAACACTGCTAGGGCCGCTTCTAAAGTCGACACCAAGAGCGACCGAGACTAAGATCATGATGTGAGTGAATGAGAGAGAGAGAGTGAGAGAGAGAGAGAGAGAGAGAGACAGAGAGAGACAGAGAGAGAGAGCAAGAGAGAGATCGAGAAAGAAGAAGAGGTTAATAGTGTGTTAATGATGGTATAAAGAATATGAACAGAAAATCCACATTAAGGCACTCAGAACCATAGGGGAGCATTGGAGGAACATAGAGATGAGAGTAGTACAGTAGAGTTGATGAAGTAGTGCGAAAAAAGATGGCGGTAAAGGTATAAAGCATAAGAAAGAGTATTTTGGATAGAGTTGAGCACTGATGCATGGTGCGTTATCATAAAGATGGGTAGGAATTATGCAAAAGGAAGGCGGTATAAGAGAACGCTGTTGAATAAAGTAGGTATTAGGGTTGGGTATGAAAATCTGTGTCTAAATCCTGAGCGACGTATACCCGTTAAAAAAAAATCAATTAAATTTTACAAGTAAAGGCTTAACGGAATGACGGTTTGTAGTTGCAGCAGTAAAGAATACTTACCAGCAGTACTGACAGAAGTTCATTGTTTCAATATATTAAGCCACGTTAAGGTTTTTTCACGTCAGTAGAGTGAAGTAGATTAGTCAGAAGTGTGCGATATTGTAATTGGCGTGTAATATTGCCAAAATATTTGATCAGTAACGATAGTTAGATGATACGTTGCAACCTTCAGTCATTATTATTCTTGTCCTAGTATTTTTGCTTACTAACGACGTCAATGACATTTAAGGAGGAAATGTAAATGTAAGTCTTATTTATTTACTTAAACCTGTAAAAGCAGACAGACATGCACGCACGCACAAGCGCACACTCAGGTCGGCCCAGTTTAGGGTAATCAATTAACCTAATACATGTGTTTGGACTGTGGGAGGAAACCCACATGCTCACTGTATCAACAGTAAACCCGCACTGACACAGAGAGGATATACAGAATCCACCCTGGGATCGGACCCAGGATCTTCCTGCCGTGCCACCCAAGGAGATGACAGTATGGCAGACTGGTTTAGAGAAGGACAGAGTTGAGCAGGTATAAATATGGTGGAGAAGCTTGAAGTACAATCGAGCGGGAAGGCAAATGAAGGCGGTGAAAGGTGGATTTTGAAAAGATAGTGGGGGTTAAGGGTTTCAGTCTGTGTGTGTTATTATTTTTCTTCAATTCAGTATTCCCCCAGAGTGAATGACTAGCTGGCAGATGAAAATGATACCCAGCTCAGTCCTGCTGAGATGATGAAATCCCCAGCTTTCCTTGGTCGTCGAAAGAGGGGGTGGGGGTGGGGGGTATACAGAGACTGAGATGGAAAGCTTCACAATAATTTGAAATTCGTTCTTTATTTATAGATCACATCTAGCCCTCAAATCACAACATCAAAGCCATAGAACTTTGTGTAAATATGTATGTAAATGTGTGTGTGAATTTCCACTGAAGTCAGGTGAATATTCATGAAAAAGAAAGTACAGTATGTGTGGGAAAAGCAAAGAAATAGGAAAAATAGGAGAAAATAAGAACCCCCGGGTGCCGTGTAGATGCTAGAGATGCTGGAACATGCAGAGTTCAGCTCCTCTGTGTATGCTAGATCGAATTTGGGACGCAGATTTTTTATAGAGGCACACAGGCACACACAGACAGCCATGCCACTCGAATCAATGTGTATAGGTGATATGAAAAAAAAAAACAATACATACTATCAGCTAAAAGTGCAATGCTCAACATTCTTATTAATCACAGGGTATTGATACAGTATGGTTAGATTTTCATTCCAAGTTATTTTAGTGATGCAGAGAACGTGGGCTGAACCTTGAATCTTGGACATTAGAGTGCTTTCAGATTTAAACGCTGACATGTGCAGAATTTGGAGATTTGGTTTAGATACCCTTCATAGAATTCCTGATAGACCGTTGCATCTCTGAGGCTTTGTCCTGTCCCAAACGCCGGCTTTTATCCCATCTGTACAAGCAGCTCAACAAAAGCAACAACAGGTCTACAGTCTCTTTTCCATCCTTAATCGCATACAAGATAAATTATGAGACAGACAAAACACCACAAAAGCCAAAATAGAAGAGCAACAACAGAGCAGCTGAACCAAAACACAACATACAGTGAGGGCTGGTACTAGTAAAAATGCTCTACCTCTATACCCCGCAACTTCACAATTCGGTTCTCGACGCATTTTGCTAAGAAAGGCACCCAGACAACTTCAGAACATCTGATACTTTTCATTTACAATATTTCTTATGAGTAACATTCTCTCAATACAAGAAAAGTTAAATCTTTGACAACAAATGACCGAATTTGGAATGTATTAGTATTTGGTATGTCGCCTCTTTTACTGTAAGGACAGCATGGCCTCCGCACTGTGCCTCTGAGCTGTCGATGTCTCTGCAAATTTGTGCATAATCGAATTATCAATGTTATCCATGCATACTTTCATAATATTCTAAAGAGTATCTTGTGACGATCGTAAGTGCTTGGATTTTCTTTCTTCATGCACCCCATAAATGCTTCATGGGGATAAGGTTAGATGACTATGGAGGAAGGTCCATCGCAACCTTGGTCATGACGTTCTTTGGTCTTGTTAGTTCTTAATACTTAGTTGTTGTGTCAAAGCTCTGAGATATATTTTGGGTAATTATCCTGGCACTTCCACTAGTAGTCTTATATATGTTTGGCCCTGCACAGCAAAACTAAGGTATGTAAGAAAAACTGCTAAAGGAACGTTTCCAACCAGCATTAAGCAAAATAACTGAATTAAAGGACAAGAGAAATTGCGCTTGGCTATGTTTGTATTTTATTTGGCTTAGTGACGTACACAAGGTTATATCCATACACAAGTTCATAGTCACACACACACACACACACACACACACACACACACACACACACACACACACAGTCAATGCCAATTTACAGTAATCAATTAACCTAACATGCATGTTTGTGTGAGGAAACCAGAGTACCTGGAGTAAACCCACGCAGACACGGGGAGGATATGCAGACTCCACATATAAAGGACCCAGGCACTGGGATTCTGAGCCACCATGCTTGGCCTTAAGGTTTCAGTAACCTACCGAGTTAAACCTAAACACATCTGAGTGTCAGAACCATATATCTATTAAAAGTGGTTGAAAAACGCTTGTTCAGCTGCTTGAGAAGTACTATATGGACAAAAGTATAGAGACACCTACACACTACACATACAGAAGCTTGTAGGACATCCCATTCTAAATCAATTTCCAGCTAGGACAGCTTCCAGTCTTTCGGGTAAGGCTTTCTAAATATCTGAAAGTGTCAGTGAGAATTCCTGGAAGAAAAAAAACAACCCAAAAGCATTATAGCTCCTCCACCAGTACAAGGTTGATGTGTTTTTGTTTTAAAATTGTGTTTGGTGATGTAAGGCTTGCATGCTGCTCAGCTATGGGAACCCATCTTTATGATGACCCACTCATTCATAAATTATTCAGTGATTAAGAGGCCTGTCCCAATAGCTTTGTCCATTGAATATAATATTTTTTTAAATTATTAAAGTTTTAATAATTTCTTATTCTCCTTAAAAATCCTTCTTACAACAACTGGTAATACGCACTTACCTTATAAATACACACACAGGGCGGCAGTGGAAGACTGGAAGAAAAAGTCTGTAAGCTAGTAAACTATATTAGTATGCAGGTTGTGTGGTGCACCACAGAACGTATGAGTGTGTATGAGTGTGTGTGTGTGTGTGCGCGTGCGTGTGTGTGTGAGAGAGAGTGAGCGCGTGAGAGAGAGAGAGAAAGAGAGAGAGAGAGAGAGAGAGAGAGAGAGAGAGAAAGAGCGAGAGAGAGAGCGATAAGGCTGTGATCTCTGATAGCTTTGAATCAGTAGCAGCTTGAGAACACAATACATGCTGACATGTCCATTAGCAGAGGTCTCTCTGATCTTTGTTTCATCTGACGAGTGTGTGTTCATGACAGCAGCATCAATAGCACAACCTGATCATGCACATTTATCTCCATCTTCTGTCATTCCGTTTATACACCGTTATGTCCTCTCTGTTTGTGGGACTGCAGTAGCCTAGCGGTTAAGGTACTGGACTTTGGACCTGAATGTCCTGGATTCAAATCCCACCTCTGTCAAGCTGCCACAGTGAAGGGTCCCTGAGCAAGGCCCTTAACCCACCATTTGCATTATAAGTTGTAAGTAGCTCTGGATAAGGGCGCCTGCTAAATTCCATAAACGTAAACGTAAATGCTTACATTCCCAGCTTCCACTACAACCTTTACTGAACAATTCCAACATACTGAACCCTTCACTTAGTGGCTCAGTACTTCGAAATGGAGCAGAACCCACATTCATTTGAATGACGAATTATATTGGCTCGGCTTCAGCGTCGCTGCTGATTAGATCGAGAGTAGAGTCAAGGTCAGGTTTTCATTTATCCACACAGGTTACATTCTGAACTGAATTCAAGACCTGCTCTCTGTCCTCAGAGACTCTCTACATTTTCAAAAAGGTATTTTGTAGAAACATGTGCCTTTCCCTTTAACGGCCATCGCTCATGTGCACATGTATACGCCTCCCAGCACACGCAACCACACTGATCAGTCTCTAAAAGCTAATTAGAAAGTGAAGGGAGCATGCAGAAAGAGAGTGACAGCTGCATTGTCCTGCTAATCCTCAGCAGGTGACTGTTACAATGGCTGTACTCTTTTCAAATGAACGACATTGCAATCAGACGGCTGCTCACTGGGTGCGAAAAAGAGAAACAATGTGTGTTTCAAGGTGATGTTCCCATCATGCTAACATGTTCGAAGCTCTTTTCTTAAATTAAACACTCCATCATGTTGTCCTTTCCCTCAGGGAACAGCACACTACTTTCAATATCTCTACAGAAAATTGTCCCGCACTCCGAGCCAAAGAATCACGCCAAAATGGGATTACAGTACATATTTAAACTCTAACCTAAAATGGAAATGGATGTAACGGGTATGATAGGGCCACATGGCAGATGTAATTACCGGGGGCAACGCGATGCAAAAACGGAAAGACGTACATTGCAGAGAGCGATTATGTGATTTGTTATATCTCCATCTAATGCAATAACATGTTTGGAAGATGAATCACATTCTCTGTGATTCTCAATGTTTTTTTCCATTTTTTATACAAGGAAAGTGTTATTTGGAATTGTTTTCCTCAGAAATAAAGGTTTTCACTCAGTTATTTCAGAGCTGATAAATCAAACAGTCAATAGAGCATTTTCTTTGCAACCTCTGCGTCTACGAATTTCATTGTGATGAAAATGTTTTTTTTTTTTTGTTTAAAAGCTTATGCATGAAATATGCATTTCTGCCTTCTTCGAAAAAAAAGTAATGTATTTTATTGAAAGGACATTTGATTCAAAAGTTGATAATGGTGAATCATTTAAAATCTGGAGCAAAGTCCGTACACCCCTAGTAATTACACATCCTCTGAACAAAATCTAAAAAAAAAAAAAAAGGAACTATTCTTTAATTATTAATTAAATTTATTATTCTCAATATAATTTCAGACACAATGAATTTGAATAAATCGTGCACTTAAAAGAACACTTTAGCAGATTTGTGGATATCAGGCATAAACATAGCTTTCGAACATAAATAGGCACAAACTGAAAGATTTGCTGTTTTTTAGTAACCTAGTAGTCATTGTAGGAATACTGCCAGGCTCCTGATTATCTGTGCAGATTAACTTCCCAAAAATAGCTATGGGTGGGCGATCTGGCAAAAATATCAGATCTTTAAGAGGATACCGATCCATGATATTTATCACTATCTTAATAAATGTTTTAAGATCAAGTTGCATTTAACTGAAAATAGCAAACCAAAGTAAAGACTGATATACTCTCTCACCAATCACTGTATTTACTCTTTGTTTCTGTTCTCATGGTCCATTTGAGCAGTTCCTCTTACCAAATAGCTTACTTACTTACAGCGTACTTACTTATTGTAGAACTACAATAACTTTGTAGTCCTACAATTACGGACTGTAGACGGACCTGAAATAGTATTGTACTTACAAACAAGTGTGCAATGTTTTCTAAGTAACCCTATACAGACGTGGCCAAAAGTTTTGAAAATGGCACAAATTATGGTTATCGCAAAGTTTGGATCAGTTTTTATAGTGCGAATATGGTTAAACTCTAGATTGTGAAGTGTGAGCAACAAATGGGCATTGATGATTTTGTCAGTTCAGGACAAAAGATTGATGATGACAAGACACCTGAAAAAAAATCTAAATTTTTCCTAAGAACACTGCCATGAATAAAAATATCCTCTAAGAGTAACCTTCTCCAACGATCCAGAAGCAATTTGGAGATGAACAATGGCTGTTCCAGCATGATGAATCATCATGTCACAAAACTAACATGGTAACCAAGTGGATTGGTGACAAAACATCAAAATTTTGGGCCCATGGCCAGGAAACCCCGTTGTTCTCGATTCCAATTCCAACACTGTGGTCAATCTTCAAAAAGGAGGGTGGAAAAACCCAGAAACTGTGATCAACTCCAATCGCTGATTAGGCAAGAATGGGTAGCCATCATTTAAGATTTTGCCCAGAAGCTGATATTCAGCTTGCAGGGGCAAATTGCAGTCTTTGGTTAAACAATGCTTGTAATTGTACTTCATTACACCATAGAAACATCTGACAAATTAAAAAAAAAAAAAAACAAACAAAGGCAGCAATCTTTGTGGAAAACAAAACGTGTGCCATTCTCAAAACTTTTGGCCACGACTATAGTGTGCCTTTAAAGGCAGCTTTTAGAGCAAGACAACTGTGTGAATGGCAAATAGCCAAAGAAAAATATTGCAAGCAAGTAAATAAATAAAAACAGCAAAGTACAGAATAATAAACTATATAATAAAGTTATAATACTGTAACCAAGTGTTTTCATCTTGGTTTACAAGAACACAGTGTAGCACTAAAGGTGATAGTTCAGTCTGTTTCAGTTTTAATAAACTTACTCACATAGCGAGTGCATACAAATACTTAAATAATTTTTACAATCTCAAAACTCCAACTAAAATGTAGTATTTGCTGCAATGTCATTGCATACAATGTGTGTGTGTGTGTCTGTGTGGGTATGTGCGTACTTTTGAGGTTACAAATTGACATGTTAAAGCTGCATCACAATCACAAGGAACTCAGGATAATCCCTTATCTAATCGTAATACTAATCCCAAAACTGATTACATGCCCAATTACAACTCCGATACAACTCTAATTATGCTGCAGTGCCAAACCTGTGCTCTCTGGCTCTTTTTCTTACAATCTGGAACTTACCGAGACTGAAAAACAAAACAGGCATTAGATAAGAAGCAAAACGATTAGACCAGTGTTACCACTAAACTCTGGAGGGCAGACATTCCCTAGATAGCAGCTAAGATAATCTAACACACCTGATCTGCTTAATTAAGCTGTTAAAGAGCACGAGTGAAAATCGAAAAACTACAAGCATTGCATGTTTACACACAGTACTGTGCAAAAGTCTTAGGGCACCATTAGATGTTTTAACAGTCATATAGTGACTATATGTAGCATATTGTTGACAACTGGACAACTTTGTCCATCCGTAATACGGTGGTACCTGGGTAATGGTTCATTTGTTCCAGAAGTCGCATCGAGTGTGAAAACGACTACTGAGTAATTTTTCACATAGTGATAAATGAATCCATTCTAGAACAATTCAATTTGATTTGTATAGCGCTTTGTAGACATTGTCACAATGCGGCTTTACACTGATGTATTAGCAAGTGTCACAAATTGAATTCTATTTGTCCCTAATGAGCAAGCCAATGGCGACAGTGAGAGGGGAAAAACTCCCTGAGATTAAGAGGAAGTAACCTTGAGAGGAACCAGACTCAGAAGGGAAGCCCATCCTCATTTGAGTAAACACAAGAACACATAAAAAAAATCCATATTATATCAAGGTATTATGTGCATTATTGCATACTTAAGTACTATAGCCAGGGTGTCTGTAAAGTTCTGCTTTAACTTTATTGATATGTGAACTGAAGTTTGTCATGTCACCCACAGTGTGTGGCTCACACTGAATCAATGCACTGTGGATGAAACCTGGTCATATAAATCTAAAAACAGTCTCTCGTACGCTGGGCAGTGAGTAATACATTCACTGAAGTTGAACTTAAGTTTATGAAAACCCTGAGTACACTTCCAAAAAAATAAACAATAATCAGATGAAACAACTGTTATTGTTTATTATATTATACTACAGTATACTATATAATATTATACACTAAGCACACGTTTGTCATCGTTTTTCTCATTGGTGACTGTTATCAATTATGTTCTTAATACTCAAAATGACTTATTTGAACTACGAATATATGGGAAAATTAAATAAATAAAAGAATGTTAACATCAGATTTTAGCAAAGATCTACACTGAGCTAAAACATATGTTCTTATGTTTTGGTCGGGAAGAGGCATATAAATGTACAAAATGCAGTTTTCTTTCGCCAATATTCATCAAGTACCAAATTGGACGAGTTGGGAAAAGGCATGTTTGGTAAAGGCTGTACTATTATCAGTAATATGGGTTCTTAGTTTTGTGATGTCTGGACTGGCCCGGTCAGCACTATCACCTCATCGTCAGAAAGGTCCTGGGTTCAAATCCCAGTGGTCTGGGTCCTATTTGTGTGGTGTCTGCATGTCCTCCCTGGGTCTATGTGGGTTTACTCTGTGTACTCTGCTGTTTTCCCCACAGTCCAAATATACTGCCTTGCACCCTGTGCTGCCGGATTGGCACTAGCACTTATGCGACCCTGCACAGGACAAAGCATCAATAAGAAAACGAATGAATTAATGAGTTTTTTTATTTTCTTTTTATACCTGACCTATAGCATATCTTAGCCTTCTCACCCTGTTTCCCTACAAAAAAAGTTGTTTTTTGGCTGTTACCCTTCCAAAAACATTCTTGATCAAGCTTCTTTGGACTGTAGGAAGGTTAACTTTGGTAACCTAATGCTACCAGCTGTATTCTAATAGAAACCGAGCAATAATTATCTCTGGATATTATACGGATATTATACTATTGCTAAAACAATGCCATATCTAATATAATGGGAGACTTGTTCAGTAGTGTATGCTAGATGTTGGGGTATATACAGGGATTACTTGCCAAACACAGCCACAGGATCTTTATAAATCTTACTAAGCAGGAGCAAGCCAAGTCCCCTGATGGAAAGTAGGAGAGGCCAGTGGTCTCATCTACAACGTGCTTCCATGTACCCAAATGGTGTGTGAAGTAAAATCATGGCATTGGTGATGTCGTTAGGTGTAAGTGCACGATAAATGCACTGCTTGTTGGATTTGAGATTCTCATTAGTCTGTGTGCAAGAGGCACTAAGGAGCCATTATTCTTGGGCCACAATTGACGTGTGTGTGTGTGTGTGTGTGTGTGTGTGTGTGTGTGTGTGTGTGGGAAAGCGAGCAAGAACGAGAAAGAGATAGGATATGTGAATTTGCATGTGTGGGTATGAATGGGGATGCAGAGAGAAGATAAAGAAAGAAATGCGTGTGCGCGCAGAGATAGTTTGGGGCACGAGACAAAGAAAAATGGCAAAGAGGACAAAACCCACTGAGCATGAGAATCAGAGAGAGAGAGCGGCTAAAGCCGAATCAATACAGAGTTTCAGTCCATGTTTGAGGTTACACTGGCGGGCGGGCATGTGCGCGCACTCACTCGGGGTGAGGGCAGCATCGTAATGCCAGTCAAACCACTTTCACAGACGTGTCCTTTTATAACCTCTTATCAATAGTGTATCCACGAAATACGAACCTTCCCACATACACACACAATTTTAGCACTTACAGCTCTCCTGAGACACTATTAGTGTCAAACTGGTGCATCGCAACCACCAACAGAATTCTGAAAAGTCATTTTTCCCTGAGGTCATTTCACACTAAATGGCAGTTTATAGTTGGCTAGCAGATCCATTTGAGCGATCGAGCATTATGGTGATTAACAAAATAAAATGAGACACAAAGCTTTCAACCAATAATGCTTCAATCGAAAGACCTGGACAAAAGATAATTTCTCCAAAAACTGATGTTCTTGTCCACTTGTTTGTGCGCAGCAGAGGCTCATTTAAGTGCTTCGCAACGAGCATGTGACGGTGCAGTACAAACGATGTGTCCGGGTAGTTCTCTCTGCTGTGGTAATGGGGGAACTGGCTCCAATCAATCTGTCTGGACCTCTTGGTCTCTGTCTGAATAGCACAAGTCCATGGCCAGACAGTACACAATGCCACTCAGCCACCAGTGCATTAGTGCACACTTGCAATCTCTGTAGGAACAGGCTGAAACCTTAATGATGGCGGTCTGAGCAAATACAAATATCAAACAGGCTGGAACAGCTGACTTCTTTATTTATAGCACGTTTGACAGGTACCTGGGGAGGAGTGTAGGCCGAGAGCCTGGTGCCAAGCCCTGAGTGAAAGTGTTTATTTGGTTTGATTACCGTCTGGTTTGTTCTTCATCAGAAATGCTTCAAACAGCCACCTGAAATGAACTTCTAAAATGCCTGGTGAATCATAAAGTTAAGAGGGATTTAGTTTTACTTTAGTGCTTTCGAGTTGTTTGATCAAATTTAATGGCAGTGCGCTTCAGAGACCGAGCTGCAGTGCGCTTCCAGGGTTTTTCGACGATGTGTGACGTGGTCTGACAATGAGCATTTTATGCCTGCGCGCTATGAATCCGATCAGATTTCTGCATTTAGCAGATATTATTCAAGTGGTCTGTTAATGCACCCCAAATGGTCTATTGCTAGGGAACAGCAAGGCAAATGAATGAGGGATGTCTGAGCACTGCTTTTAATTTTTGTGCAGAGGGGCAATTTTTTTTTATTCAATTTGTTTTACATATGAAAAAATAGGATACATAATGCATGTAACCATTAGCATGTAAAGGTGATTTGTCACGTTCAATAAGAAGTTGCCGTTTATATTCATTCTAAAGTTTAAAATTTGTTCCACTGGAGTCTGGAAGCATAAGATGGAAGTGTGTGTGTGTGTGTGTGTGTGTGTGTGTGTGTGTGTGTGTGTGTGTGTGTGTGTGTGTGTGTGTGAGCAAGTCAGTCTCAGACAAAC
>JAUZST010017204.1:0-33878 GCA_034779995.1 Parotocinclus haroldoi
TAAATCACACAATAAAGGTTTAATAAACATTTAATATGTTATATAGCACGTCCCGTCTTGTAACATAGGGCATGTTTGTTTATTCAGACCAGCCGGTTATTAGGACCAAAACGATCTTGTCCCAATGTGGTCCCATTAACCAGAATCGACTGTATACGGGGATAGTCCACCACTTGTTTTGCTATAAATCTGGAAATGGCTTAATATTACCCCAGTCAAACATAGTGCAAGACCCCAAAGCCCGTTGCTGATTTGGCAGGTCTATAAAAGCAGTGTTCCAAAGAAAACTACAGAATCTGGAAGGCAAGGACGATAAAATAAAGAGATCTGTATGAAAAAACATCCAAGTTCTGATTTTCACTTAACTGATGTGGATTCTAGATAATGCTACAGACACACACAATGTTTAACAGAAAAGCACGCAGTAAGTGGTCAGTACAAACAACTATATACACTTGAATTCAGTCTGTGATGACTAGTTTCCCTTTAGCACTTTCCTTGAATTTAAGTGTCTTCCATTGCATATCATATACTCAGTATAACAAATTGAACAAAATATCTTTCAAAGCAAGATTCAAGGTTCTTTATGTATTAGTATTTGGTATTGCTGAAGTGTTATCCATGCATCCATCCTATTGATGTTACTGAATCGCTCAATGGGGATTAGGTCAGGGGAAGGACATTACATTGAAGCTGAGAAAAATATTGTGGTAAACTAAAGTATGATATGCACTGACCATAAAAATATGGATTGCATTTATAATGAGGACAAAGAACATCACAATAATGAAATACTGAGAGCAATTTGGTTACTGATTAAAGGCCCCGTTCGGTATTTCTAAATGACTTTTGTTCTGTCTGATAAACGTTTGCTGTCAAACCACTCCTAGAAAGGTGTGTATTTAGTTATGTAGCATTGTGGACATTTTTAAAGACACGTTCGAATAAAAAGTGTGGGAATAGTAGTGTTTTACGACCATGAATTGTCACCTTTCTGTCAAATAGAAACAACACTAACAACTAATATACAGGGTGAGACAAAAGTCACAGGACACCCCAGAAAGACCACCAACTTCACACAGTACTGTTGCATCCTTCACAGCCAAATTCCAGAGAAACCAAGACTGTGGACGACAAGCCAAGTAGTGTTCGTCCAAAGACCGCTACCGACAAAGAAACTTTTTCGGAATAGTTTGAGGAACTGGGCAAAAACTCACTGAGGAAAATTCTTATTGCTCGGATCACTGCGTTTAGGTGCCATGTACTGCTAACCAGACATGGGCTTCATATCTGCACATTTCCCTCACAACCAACACAATGACTGTTCGCTTAACAGTAGAGATGCACTGATCGATCGACAGATCTGATTCTGTACAGGTCATAGACAGTGTGCTGTTTGCGGTATTCATGACGAAAGTCAGCAGCGAAGCAAGAAATCTGAACACACATTTAAAACAGCATCACCTCACTAAATATGTGGAATTTGACTTAAGCCAATTGTGTTGAAATTGCAGAGCTAGACATAAGGCATCAGCTGCGGTTTCCTTTTTAATGGTATAAGTATCAAATATTAGAAAAGTTGAACAAGATTATCTGTATTATTTTAACATTTATCATTCTTGGACAGAAAAAAAACAGCCATATGTTTAAAGGAATTGGAATCGGACACAAAGTTTGCAATCAGTGCATCTCTACTTACCATTTACACATCCCAGACCTTCAATATAATTTGCTTCAGCTGTGAAAGGTCATAAGAATTTGGCACATCGGTTTATATTGTGCATCTCTAATATCCAGGTGCACGCTTCATTGCCTTCATTGTCCCAGTACCACCTTCCAACTGCTTTGTACATCAGCCTGGATAACTGCGTCTACCAAACGACCAAATGTAAATAGTCTTTCCCTCATAAAGTTGCACATAAACAGTGCCATACTGGATATATATATATATATATATATAAAAACTTGCAGTCGTTTTATTTCTTAAACCTTGTATATAGCAGCACTTTGATTAAATGTGAGGCCTTTAGTTCACACACTGATTATATAAGAGTGCAGACAGAACAATTCTCATAAGCATTACACGGTTTGCTGCACAAATGACGATAATCCAGGATTTTAAATATTAAAAAAATGAATTTTAAAAAAAGGTACAGCAAGTAGATGAGTCCTTATATAAACCTGCAGCCCACACCAATCCATGAGGTTATCTAACTCATGACGCAATACACAGCCTGCCTCAATCGCTCTGTTCCATTTAGCCCGTTGAAAGGCTTTCATACGGTCTTCACACCGAATGCACAAATATTCTGAAAAGCAAGGGCGAGCCATAGATGCTGTGGGTGGGAGGAGAGGGAAGGAGGGGGATGAAAGTGTGAGGGATGGGTTCTGTAATCCTGCTTATGTAATTGTTCAGCTCTCTCCACATCACTACAAGCATTACTGCTGTCCCAAAGCAGACTTGTGTACCGTCCATCAGACTTTATCCAAATACAATTTCAATGAATGTGTGGTTAGATTTGCCAAAAGACTGCAGTCTTATTAGCGATCATCTCTGCTACCCCTCAGCAATGAGAGTTTATCTACCCCATATAGCACGCATGAGGTCTCTGACCTTTGTACATTATGCAATATAGCAATATTGATCCATTGGGGACTGAGCATCTTTGTGCTTGGATAGTTAGGGCAATGGGATGTGTGCAGAGCAGTTGGTGAATGTAGTTCTGTTATGCAAGCATCCTAGTTACAGCTCCGTACCCATGTTGCCACCACTTTCATATTACTGTTTAAACACAAGAGGAGTAAAAGAATGTTCTGATATAATTCCTTCAGCATCAGATCGCAATGATTACATAAGCATCTAATCTGAATTATTTAACATAATCACAACTGAATTGAAAAATTACCGCAATCAGGTAGGACTACAGTTACTTTCCACAGTTGGTAGAATGTTGCTGTAATACGTTCAGAGGACATTGCTGAGTACTGTTGGTGTATTAGTCAACTGTGTAGTTCATTGTGAGACTTTATGTAGTTGACTTTGTGAGTGTTCAGATGCATGCCCATGTATTTTGACAGTGATCTCAAGCTCTTTAGTCACTTTAAGATTGTACTTTATTATTTGTGCTCGATGAACAGATAAAATGTTAACGGCAATTATTTATAGGTCATCTAATCGTCAGCTCAAGTGACGTCAGCTTAAGTTATGCTTGTGACAGGCCTAGGTGATACAACGAGATGGTGGCAGACAATCATAGCTAATTGATCTCATCCAGTCTTAACCTTCAGGTTCTGTTTTTGAGCCTTTGTTTGCCAGAGTTAATGAGAAATGAGAAGGTATCAATGAGCAAAGCAGGGCTATAATTTATCGAACAGGAAATGATTGTCAACAGGCTTACATGATGTATTGTACTTGTTATCTCACCCTGATATCACACCAAAGCCATCGAAACTCATGCTGATAAGAAATATGTAAACCACAATACAGACTTTTCTGAATGTTGAAAACTCGTATCTGGTTAAAATAAATAAAACACCCACTCATTAGCATTTGAATGCAATAATCCTTTTATAAGAATTAGAGAATGACGAACACAAACTGTGCAACACATGAGCTACTGTCTCTGAATATACATCTACACGGTAGAGACATATGGTGAGTGTCTCTAATAAAGTGGACATTAAGTGAAACGATGAAGATGATCGTTTATTACTAGTTTCATTATGATGATAGATCATAGATAATATGTATCATAGTCTGACATGTGTTAAGCAATAATATATTATGGCTGGTGAGGTCTTATCGAAGAGCGCTTTAAATGTTGTCTGTAAGGAAGTATTGCTGTATTTGTGGCTGCAGGGCAGGGCATTTGATCAGTATGGGTTTACCTGATAGGGTCACTTGTCCTGGCCATGACAAAATAGAGTAAGGGGAAATAGCAAAGTATATAAGGAAACGGATGAACTAGAGTATGTAATGATAGCACTAAAGTGCAGTGACCTCCAAAACTGAGGGAATGATCCGAATATACTTTAACAAGACACCTGCACAGCACTGCCAATAAATGTAAATTATAAAACTGAGATTAGAATATCTGAATGATTTCACTTCCAAGCAACTGGTTAGGGTTTAAATAAAGTGTTTCAAAAGAGGGTTTAAAAAGATTCAGTCAATTCACCTTTTCTGATTCATAAGGAGCTCTCTGTGGAGATCTTGGTGGTTTCTTGAGGATATCACTGGGTTAACTAACTTCTTGGGCTTGATGAGCTCATCACAGTCACCATCAATGTAGTCCGGCTCTGCCATGATGTACCGAACACGAGGCAGTATTCTCTCCGGTAACTCTGACTGGTCCAGACCTGAGAGAGAGACAGAGAGAGACCGACAGACAGAAAAACAGAGAGAGACAGACAGACCAACACAGAGCAAGAGAGTGTGTGGGAGAGCGAGTGGGAGAGAGGCAGACAAAAAGAAAGAGAGAAAGAGAGAGATTTCAGATCTGAGATTAATCTTCTTTCATCCTAGGTTTCTGTGGCTTTTGTGTAAACTGGCTTTTTTATGCACATTAAACAATGATGAAACTAATATGAACAAAAAATGCTAGTAAAGAGAAAAGGCATCTTATACATTTATTCCATATAAACAAACTTATTACACTTTTTTTATATAAAAAATTAACGCAAGCAATGATTAACTACATTCAAATAGATGTAAACAGAGTACACATTGTAAAACTACAAGTAAAACCATTATATACACACAGGGTAAAAAAGAGAAGCAAACCTAAAACTGTAGCAAAAAGTAGCAAGAATTATGAACTTGCACTCCTAAACCCTATGCCACCATTTGTTCATCATCGTTTGTTGTTGCACTGAACTGTTCGGAGAATAATGCTCCGTACAGCTTTGATTTAGTTTGAGCTTTACAGCAAACATTTAAATATTGTCCTGATGTTATCTTGTCTAGACAAGGATAGCATAACTTTAGGACAAGATAACATCTGGACAATATTTAAACGTTTGCTGTAAAGCTCAAACTAAATCAGAGCCGGGTGTTCAAAATCTTCCATATCTTCCAACTGTTTTTTTTAATCCTTAAACAAATATTGATAAACAGCCACAGTCCAGGATATTGGGCTTATATACACAGTTTACAAAAATCAGGGGAGAATTCATTTTTCATCTCTGGCAACAAAAAAATGAGTATATTTTGGGGGGCATGTGTTTGAATATCTCCTTGTTTATCAGTGAATATCGTCCGTGAATGTCAGTGTTTTTCTACCCAATAGTTTGCAGCATCAATGAGCAGTGAGTAGCAAAGTCAGGAGAGCCTTTTCTTACTTTTTGTTAATTCTGGTTCACTGACAGTTCAGTTAACCAGCATACTATGTTCAGGGTTACAAAGAACAATGATGTTGCGCCAGAATCAATGGATACACACAATGGGAACAAAGTAACGTCAATACTAGCCAGATATACCCACTGGGGCCAGTTTAAAGGAACCAATTAACCTAATGCATGTCTTTAGAATGTGATGTGTACCGGTGTATCTGGAAGAAACAGGGTCACAGGGTAAACATGCAAACGCCACAGAGGTGGAATCGAATGATATGTGGAGGTAGGAATGGAATAATATGTTTACATGGTGTTCTAAATATAAAAACTTATGTGAAAACCATTTTGGAAAGACCAAATAAACATAGCTATTTGCAAAGATTTGCATAGCTTTCCAGATGATAAGGTTTACTCGATCGCATTATGGCTGCATTATAAAGCAAACTACTGTGTTGAGGAAACTGTTTGAATCAGAAGTTCACTGAGCATTCTTATCTCTATTACTGTCCTGGCCATGGCATATACAATTTATGCCCCAATGGACAGATTTGTCATGCAGCAAGCAAAGAATGGTTCAGTGCATCTACATGAAAAAGTTAACGCGACCTCCGCTGGGAACGAATTGTGCGCAGTCAATGGGAGAATCGCGTAAAAAGCGCGTCTGTTTCTCACCTGAGAGCATCGGGAAAGGTAACCTGAACACCGCGGCCATGGTAGTCAAATGTTGAGAAGTTCAAAACGAGCAGAACACAGAACGGCTTATCTCCACACAGAACTCGGATACAGACTGAAGCAGCGGACCGCTTGATGGAACACCAGAGGAACTGAACTGCGCACTTTATAACGTTTATCAGCCAACCCACTCCGTCTTAGTCTCAACTCAGCCGGGAGAATCCGCCTTTAGCACCGGGTTGCCAGATTGCACATTTTCGACTACGTGTTATGGATTCGACCAAGTCAAGAGTGAAAGTGTAACAGCGCCATGGCTTCAACTGTACAGCCAATTGAATAAACGTGTTTAAACTTAACGAATTAACGTTACTCCCAAATGTGTGAGTTATTTAAAAAGCACACAGTCCCTCGTATGAGCCGGAACCCTGTCTGAACCTGCAGGAACATGGAGTTTCCAGACCGCACGATTTACTCTGTGTTTACATTATACAGAGACAGTTTGTTTGTTCATTTAACGTCACAATAGCATCCATTCACCGCGCATTCACTACAGGAGCATGGTTATAACGTAACTAGTCAAACACAGTCACACTGGGGCAAATCAGCTTCACCAAATAACCCCATAAAATCCAGACAGACAAGTCCAGGGTTGGAATATTTTATACATCACTTTGGCAGAGATCAGTCACCAGAATAAACCCATGCAGACATAACACGCAGAGCATGTCCTTTAGAGTAGCCGGAACGCCGCTTGAACCCAAACTTCTAGAGCTGTGAGGCAAACTGAACACCTACTGACCAATGCAGCAGAATTATTTCCCATTTTAATTACCGCTTATTATTGTTATGTTATTTGTTTTGTTATGACATGATGTTGCTACAGTTTACTGTTTATATGTCATCATTCACTTTATAACTTCAAAAGATCCAACTCAGGAAAGGCTTTAACAATAACTGATAAAGTGCAATCACAGTTCGGAAATATTTTAATTATGTAGGTCAGTGAGGATACAGGTCATGCAGGTTGGGGGCTATAAATGCAATCGCGAGAATAATCCAATAGATGGCGCCAAAGCACACCAAGGTGCTATAAGTCGCCCCACAGGTTTGAAATGGTCAAAACACGTGCATTGTTTACAAACATTAGGGTATATTTCAATATCCTCTTATTTTGTGAGCCGTATAAATGAATTCCGTACTCACTGAAATATCTGGACATAAGCGAAATCTAAAAAACGAAAGTCATTATCACATTGTTGTGGGTTACACACTGTAGGTTAAGGTCATGCTCAACACCCCAAAAGTGGCAGCTCGGGAGTGCTGGGGTTTGAATCCTTGTCGTTTTGTCCATTGTCCAGTACCTTAAATGCTGTGGCATCAAATTATCATTGAGATGTCTGTCGTTCAGTTGAGGCAAACAAAACTGTCTAAACTCTGGATCTCACCTGACTTGCATTAAGGTCTAACAAGTGGTTAGAGCCACCTGCTGGAAACAGCAGTTACTGAGGGCCTGGATATAAATCCTGAATGAGGTGCTTGGGTAATGAGGTGGTTGTGATAACCTGGCCTTTTCGTGGGTACGTCTTTGTGTATGAAAACCAGCAAAACATCATTTGGCCCACGGTGCTCAGTCTGTAGTGAAAAACTGTATGTGACTTAAAGAACAAATAAAGCTTATCTCTTCCTGTACGTGACAGACATTTAATCACAGCTAAATCCATCCCTCATGCATCAACCCACTAGACAGAAATACCCACACTGCCCTGTGTGTTGTGCAAGTGTTCCCTTTGCATGTTTATGAAGCTAGTGTGCACTTAATAAAAGACATGTCTGCTTTAATGATAGAGCTGCACCCTGTAGTTATGAGCGGAGGAGGAAAAAACATTTAATTTCACAGTGACCGCTGTACAGTTCATGTGGAAGCATCTGTTTTTGGAAACTATCAATATCCAAATACAGTTACTCCATGCCTTCCATTATTCGTATTAGTATAGTATAGGTCTATTACTTGCCCAAACCATCATTCCAAAAATAATATTACATTGTTATTATTAACAAATATATATTCTCATGACAAGAAGCCGCAAAACTGGCAGGGATTACAGGGGTAAAAGACCCCAGCTCTGGCCTCCATGTGTTTGAAGTGGTTCAATTGGGGAGATATTCACTAGTAAGTTGGCCTTTATGGTAGAGCAGGGCTTTCCATCTACAGCACCAGAGGCCCCTGGTAATTACAGACATTCTGCCCCTTTAAAACTGCCAGTGTGTGAAGGAAATACTTCTTAAAAGCCTGACATGCTCATTAAGCAGGCCTGAAGGTGTTAAAGAGGCGTCTGCCTAACGTGGTGTTCTTTCATGTTTTAAAACAACACACACTGGTGAGAAATTGTACCCAAACCGTTTTCATTTCCTGTTGGTTTTGTGGAGGAGCTAGAAGCTGAAAATGAGTCATATTTGTATTCACATTCAAGAAGCATATCTGCTCAGGTTCATTCAAGATTGGAAGCAAATGCATTCTAGGACCTTGAACCGGCGTAACCCCACCCCTCTGCAGTGTGATTGTTTATGAGACACTGCGTTTCTTTGTGTGCATGTCTAGTACAATTTCAGGAACCCCCATAAAATCCTGAATCATGACATCAATGGCAACGGTTTTGGAAAGGCACAGTGTTCCACACACCCTTTGAGTCATATGGTATTCCAGGACACAGAAACAAAAGGGAGAGTTTTTTGAAGAACATACTGACCCAATAATATTAATTTCACAAACACCCAAAGCAACACCACTTGCGCATCCAGCTCATAACTTTAGAATGAAGTCACATAACTGCTGCTTCTAAGGAAAAGAGCCTAGAAAAGTTTGGAATTATGCCTCATTTTCTCCTCAGTACGTCATTTTGAGCCCACTAAATGACTATTACGCTTACAACTACCACTTTGTGTATGTGAGGAATAAGACGCTGCCTCGGAGACACAAGAACCATGCCAACATTTGTGTTTGAACTCCATTCAATTCCAAAAACATTGCTGGGCAGGTCAATATACATGGAGTTAAGCCAAATTGTAAATATATAAGTTAACTGAGGTAGGGATTGTAGTGGCCTGGACCAGAAGGTGAGATTGTATCAGTTATGCACTGGATAAGGGAGTATGCCAACTAACTAAACATAAATGACAATGGAGAGGGAAATGCCACCTCACACCCTGACAGCAGGTCAAGCTGTGCTTCATCAGGGCTCAAACACATGCATTTTTGTTGTGATAGTTGGCAGTCCCACCATTAGCTATGATAAACAGCTGAAAATGATTACATATCTCATTCACTTTGCATGTATGACAAATAATAAATGGCCTAATCCAGATGAAAGTACACAATAGAACCCAAACATGGATTAAATCTGGGTCTTGAACAACCTTCTGGCCAATTGCCTGTTTAACGAGGACAATGGTGGTCAACCATTTTTTCTTTAACAGGTTTTGAAATACATAAATCTAACTGCGAAATTGGTTAAACTTCCAAATAATAGTAACAAAGGGACAAAAGTGGTATACATTATGCTATTCACTATTACTAGCTTATAATGGTAATATACAATATATGGTATTAACACTTCTAATACTTGAATGATACATCCACTGGCTATGAATATGATTGCTGAATCGAACAGTAAACACATTCAGACTTTGTGCGTCGTAATATCAAACCGTGGATGAGAACCAAAGAGCCATCATTAACAACTTCCTTAGCCAGCCTGTCCTTAACTAACACACATCACAAATAAGCATCGTATTCCAATAACAGGAAACAGATGGACAAAAACCTGAAAGAATCATGAGTGTTTCATGACCTCACTTTAGCTGGGAAGATAAAAGTGTGACCTGCAGTGAAGAGGATGGACACTTCTTTATCCATGCTGTTCTTTGACCCCTAGCAGAGACAAAGTGACGAAGGAAGGGAGCAGCTGGCATTCTACTGAACCATCTGACCCTCCGTCTTCCTCGTTGGGCATGCTTTAGACTCGGCTGGAAGCCAGTTTAACCCATCATGCTCTTTTAAACTCCCTTTCACCGGCAGCATGTTGCCGTCACTCTCGCTCGTTGTTTTAACCATACGTTTCCTGTATGCATGTGCTCGCACGACCGCACCCATCCACACACGCAACTAGTGTCCAGCAACAGCCTGTTTTAGCAGGAACAACGCCAGCTCAACCACCAATGGCAAAATTTTAGAATAAGATCCGAGCACATCTTCCTTTGTTAGCAACCATCCTTCCCCATTCAACCATTCCAGACTTTAATCCATTAACTAAATTGTCCTTTCCTGTCCCATTCTGCTCCTGTCATTCTCCGCTTCTTACAAACTATCATTTAAGAACCACATCTGACATACAAGGAGGTAGTGTCGGATCTTAAAACTAACACAATAGAAATAATTACTACACCCATGCAGCCGGGGAAGAATATATAAACACCACACAGGCGAGTCCGGGGTCAGGACAAGAACCTGGGACGTCTGAAGATGGGAGATGACAATACTGACCACTTGTGCCACCAACACCCATTTTAAGTTAAGCAAACTGTTTTGCTTAATCATAGCACAACAGTTGTGATGGAAAAAAAATGAGTGTTTTTCATTATGAATCGAGCTGCACAGCCAACAATACAAACATCCATCACCCTTTAATAAATCAAGACCAGTGTCTTCAGTACTATGATGGGGACGCAATCAAAACATAAAATATATATTTACAGGGGGGAGTCAAAAGCAAAAGGACACCCATTCATTTCAAAAACAAGGAAAAATGACATACCCAAAATATACCAGCAATTAACGAGTTGAGGAGGCCCATCTTTTAAACCATGTCCATGACATGGCCATCATATCCAGAAAGTACCCATATTGGATCAAAAGTAAGTTTTTCCCCAATGGGAAGGTGGTCATGTAGCATATCAAAGAAAACCAGTATTGCCTCAAAAATCGATTGTAGGATTTGGAAATCAGATTTGCAATATCTCGTGATTTAAAAGTTATTAACACACAGTTCAAAAGTTAAGGCATCATTTACACATTACACTTTCTGACTGCATTATACTGTTTGATGAAATCAGGGACGAGAAAGCAATATGGAAATATTATATCACTATGTCAAAATATCTTCTGCAAACATAGCAGTTAGCACAAAGAGACATCTAAACAACTCCCTCACTCACACTTAATCACAATAACCAGGTAATGGCAGGCCTGTTTCCGAAACCTGTCTTACATCCTGCCAACCTATTAAGTCTGATTTAATATTGTGGAAAGCAGAGGAAGAAATTAATTAAGATCATAAAGCTATTTTAATTAAGTATGCCATGATCATGTGTCAAACAGCAAGGTTAAGAAAAAGACAAAAAAGACATGTGTTTTTTTTTTACACATTTATGGCAATCTGGATTCAATTCAAATTCCAGGTACGATAACTGGGACAGAGTTAAAGTTAAATGTTAAGACAAAAGTAGGGTGCAAAAGTCTTAGGCCACCATTAGATGCGTTGTTTAAGCAATGGTTTAATGATCATACAAAGATTTGTAAGTCTTGCAGAATTTTTCCCTCCACCAATCCAGCCTTAGTAAGCTTTAGCATATCATAACATTCACAGTTTTTAATCATTTTGATTACCGCATACAAAAAGAATTCCAGTATTTCTCATATTTTAATAAAAAAAACTGAAAGAAACAGTTGTATATGATCATTAGACCATTTCTGAAACACTATATCTAGTCATAGCACTGCATATTGCCTTAAAAGCCATGATTTATACACCAAATATAATTAAAATCATACACTATACTCAACCCTACAATAGTCTAACAAAGCAATAAACTTCCCCACACTATTTGCAACATGATAATTTTCTTGTGAAATATCAGACATTAATCAATCCAATAAGATGAACAATTGCTTAATAACAGTTTACTAAAGGAAAGCTGGCTACGCACATGTGATTTACAAAGGCAACAAAAAGAAGAAAGAATATGAACAGGAACAAAACTTTGTTAAAATGGAAAAAAAAAAGTAGAGATTTTCAGCTGCAAAGTCATAAGCAACGATGAAAGGAGGCGAAATATAGATGATTCAGATATGACATTTTTTAGCACCCAGAGAGGCTAAAGGGGTTTCTGCCGTAGCAGATACTGGAAAATCTGTCTGGCAACACAGAGTAGACATTTTTGTTCAAAACAGTAATTTGAGTACAGAAAATATGCACAGCGTCTAAAACAATCAAAATAAGCTACTTATAAAGAACAGCCCAAATTAATTTTGTAAAAGAATATCTCATATCTTAAATAAAGTCAAACATTCATCGCTTACCGTGTATAATCTCTCATGGGCTAGGGAACAAGCAGGTGAGAGATTGAGTCAGGTCAAACTACTGACAAAGGAAGGTTGAATCAAGGTATTTCTGCAATTTCATTAGAGAAATAGGAAGAGATTACAAAAACAGGCAGTTGGTTCATAAATGTTTTGGGAACGGTGTAAACCCATTTCAGCTCTGTTGTACCATAACATTAAACGGTTTCCCAACGCGGTCTCTCTGAGCTGTATTTGTAAAATTCCAACAAAGGTCTTTGTGGATGACGGGACATTTGCTGTTAGCAAAATCAACACCACTTGATCTTCTTACCCAAACAAAGGCCAGTGGACAGTTTGTTTGTTTGGGACATGTACCGTAAATTTTAATTGATCCATAGCATACCATTAAATGCAACCACTGTACATTCACTTATATCCTCAATCTACTTTTGTCAATTTGTGCCATTGTTACAATATCGTCTTCATTAAGAAGGAAGCTACATTATTCAATTTCTTGCAGATTTAAACTAAAAGGTTCACAATGCTGAAAGAGATTACTGTAAAAGCGCCAGTCACTGCTGTGCAGTTTCTGACATTACCCTCTCCCTGCCCCTAAAGTCTTACATTAAAATTTTATATAAACAGCTCATCAGGGTCAATGCCGACAGTCGACAATGTAATACAACCACACACTTTATGCTGATATCGGCACCGTTAATCCAAAAATGGACAGCCATAAAGCAATGCACCGATTGTGATCAGTGGAAACCCAGTGCGTGAAAAAGGTACGGTTGGTGGCAGTTTTGATAATCGAGACAGTTGCACATCTTTGCACATGCGCCAGCTTCCATGTAGCTATGACAATGAAAGTGCTTGTGTGCACATGTACTTATAGGGCTGGAAATGCGTCAGAGCTCATTTGCCCTGGGGTAAAACCTTTTGTTTAACTTTCCATGGCTTTATCATTTCTGTTTCTCTCAGTGCCACGACAAATTAAATGTACAGGGTAGAATATACATCAGTGGTGTGCCGATTCCAGTACAATCACTGGGATCTGATTGGAGGCCGACGGGAGCCAGTATTCAACACAAATTCCACTCAAAAAAAATCCTTAACAACTTGTTTTTCCCCATAGAAATAAGGGATTTTCATTAACCATTAAATTTCCTAAATAGAGGTTGCACGATGTGATTTTTACTTGTCGACTAGTCATCTTTAAATTAGCACATTTAAACACTGACTAAAAACGGCAAAGAACACTTCAAATACCATTCCAGCTTTAGTGATTCCTTAGGCTACACCAATTAAAATAAAATTCATGATGTAAAAAAATACATCATTAGTTACATAAAGCATGTGACAAGACAATTGACAGTTAAGACCATGTAATTATTTTCTATCGATAATCTATCTTGAAGGCTACTGTATTGCGTATTGCACTTTGAGTACTGTTGTGTTTATGGTCCGGGACCTTTTTGTTCAATGCCCACTTGCCAGATGACATGCTCCCTGTCCCCTTACCTAGCTCACGTATTACAAATTAAGCAATGCATTGCAGATACATGTTTTTTGAAGTAGCTACAGACTGCACAAGTTTGATTGTCACAGTGTTTTTTAATAAGAGCTGCTTTCTATACAGTCTTCTTACACCTTTCGAACGGTTTTGTTCTCCTTCAGACTAGTCGACCTCATCATCCTGTTGTGAGTAGGGATGTCCTACTTGACAAGTCCTAGTCCTAAATAATGTACACACTCAGAAAACATGGGTAAATGTAAATGTGTATCTTGACAGTGTCTTGTGAATACACTTCACAACATTTGACTTCATTTCCAAACAAGTCTAGTATAGTTTATTTGGTTTGTTTAACGTCGCCATCGGCCATTTCAGCACAAGGTTATATCTCCAAATGAGGTTATATCAGAACTAGTTACACACGCACGCACAGTCAATACCAATTTGGAGTAATCGATTAACCTAACATGCACGTCTTTAGACTGTGGGAGGAAACCAGAGTATCCAAAGTAAACCCATGGGGAGGACATGCAGGCACCACACAGAAAGGACCCAGACTGCTCCACCCAGGACTTTCTTGCTATGAGGTGGCAGTGCTACCCATTGAGCCATCATGCCTCATTTGACAACAGAAAAAAAACCCAGCATTTACACAGCCAGGTATGTAGATGCATTTAAATGCAGTCACGCACACGTCATCAGAAACATTAAAATACACTTTCACGGCTACTACGGATAAAGAAAGATGGCCACTAGTGTCCAGCATTAATATAAACTGTTCTGTACAAGCATCTGTGAACTACTAAAGGACAATTACGTCACTCCTTTCACCACAACATGTTACAGCCTGTACAGCTCTTGGGACTTGCTGTCTCTATAGAACATCGTAGGTTTGAATGAGGAAACAAAATGAGGAAAAAAAATGTTGGCAACATGCATGTTTACGTCACTCTGCAATCTTGAGATTGGCTCGAAGAAGAAAAAAGAAGGTACATTAAAAGGTTCTGTTTGGACCTGGGCACAAACTAAGAGAAGGAACGATTAAACTAAGTATCACAACTCATATGTATAACTGTGATCTGATATATTCCACCACGTGCAACTTATTCGTTTCAGCAGTAACGCTCAGATACCCATCAGTCTTGTCGTGTCCGCTGTTCCACAACCAGACCATATCTAGCATCTGATGTGCTAACAATGACAGTTCCTGTTAGTAAAACAGCACACTGCATTACTTCCCTTAGAGCTTATACTTCATGTTCCTTTTTACTTTATCAACTGATTGTTCTGTATGTCTGTAGAAAATAACCTTGTTGATAAGAGCGGATACTTTGTGGATAAGTTTTCGAACTACAGCACCATGGTTTTAATAGTAAACAGCTCTTGAACAGAGCTCACTATTGATTTGATAAAGATTTATTAGGCTTGAAAACCAAAGATAATGTTTTCCAGTTTTAAACAGACGACAAGAATACAATGGTGTAAATCAAAACTGAGATAACTAAATCCATACCTGTATTCATATATCTGATACTGACAAATAACCAGCCAGCTAAGCCATGTGCTCAAACACTAACAACACCCAAGTAGTGTTGTACATACTATATGTTAAAATTATTTAGAATTGCCCTGGATAAGAGGCTCTATAAGTCCTGATAATTCTGCTACTTTTACAGGTTTGTTTCCTATGAAAATATCTGACAATATGATTATGCAAGCTGATACTAAAATACTGACATATGTGTCATTTATGAGTAGTTAGTCGACCATATGGGATGGCTAGTAACTAGGTGATTTGGCTAAATTACACATTCACTTATGCCAGTATGTTTAATGCAGCTTCTATGGAATCACCTTGCAAATTAAACCCATAATCACAGAATAAGATATTCAACATGGGTTATTATCAGATTCAATTTAAATCTATTGCTACTTTAAAACAACGGAATCCATTTTAAGTTTTTTGTGAGTAAAAATAATTGTGTCTGTGAAAGCTTTTTTGTGTGTCAAACCTTTAGCCAGAATTGAATTAATACACACTAATACTTATATGTATCGTGTGAAATCTGGAAATTCACATCTGCTTTTTATTCACGTTCTTTATTTCAGAGCCAATGTTTCTATTGTGCAGCTGCTGCGGTTATTAAGTTCCTACTCGGTGCTGAGCTTGCAACATGGCGGTCAGGTGGTCCAAATCAACCTGTGACCCTCTAGAATGAATGGGACAAAACTTTCTATTCTCTTATTTTTTCAGCCTAGTACATTACAAAAACAGAACTGTTTGTAACATGACTCTTAGTGGATGACTTTTACTTGAACTTTCATTGTTACGGACTTTGCATGTTGTCACTAAGCAGTAGTGTGTGTTTTCCATAAGACTAAATGACATTACTTAAATTTTGTTACTACAGCCTGCTGAATCCCTACCAGGACCCCCATGACTGCATCACTAGGACCTAAGGGTGTGTATGATCCTAGAGTGAACAAACCCATTTGCCTAGTATCCTGTACCAAGTGGTCTTTAAAGCATGACCTTTTCGTGGTATTGTATGTGTTTGGAAATGGTGATGAATGCCACAAGACTCTTTCAGAAAACCATGTCAACTTTGACCGCTCTGAATACTCAAGAGTATGTGACTGTGTGCATTTGTGCAAAACGTCTAAATAGCCTGAACTACCAAACCCGATTAACATCACAGTGCAGGAATGTGATGAACCTGCAGAGGTTTCATATTGTTCTCTTACACAAAGCAGAACACACAGAAGCTTTGTCAGAGGTGTGCAAACAAAGACATAGGCACACACCAATGAAGTTGTGGTGTAGATCACAACTAGATAAGTCTATAGCTGATTTTTATTTGAACTAAAACTAAGACTTGCTTGAACTTTTCCCTTTTCGCGACATATTTTGAAAAACATACATAATATACTTTGTAAAACTCAATTTCATTGTAGCTAGTGGAGAGAAAAGAAAAAGGATCTAATTTGTTGGTCAGAGAATTGCTCTCTGGCACTACAACAGCAACCCCTACCCAGCCCTCTGATGGACTGGAGTCTCTTGTACACCATAAACAGTAACTTGTGGCTTGGTGGAATTAGCAGTTCCTCACAGCCATGGTTTTAATCCTTGTGTACGTGGTTTACAGAAAACTGAGACGTATTGGCACCTTGTTCAAGGTGTAGCAGTGTAGTCGTGGGCTCCAGCCCTCCCTGCAGTCATGACAAGGATCAGGGGTGAAACAGGATGCTTGGATAATGATTTGATGGATGACCACCTTTTCATGATTACCAAGTGAAAGCTACCTGTCCATACAAGCAGTGCCAACTATAAACGAATAATGGTCCAAATATGTAAAAGCAGTTTACACAACATCAGTGCCTGACATCACTAATGCACTTCTGGCTGAACATCACACAAAATCTACAGTCATACCTTCTGAAAATAGTACAAGCTGTTATTTCATATTAAATGCATGTTTCGCAATGACATGTTCGCCTTGTCAATGTCAATCCACGAGCCTTATAGAGTCATACATGGATCTCTTCATTGCCTGTACCCTTATGTTCAGAGGTTCAAATCCCTCAAATATAAGATCATAGGGCAAAGCAACTGTTAAGAAAAGGTCAGGTGTGCGCGAGTTTGCGCATGAAGACCGAGGCAGCTGTGGCTACAGAACAAAGCATGCAGTATAGTGAACCTATAGATTTAAATCAGCTGTGGTCAACAACTGGCATGTCACAATAGATGCAGTACATACTAGAAGGGTAGCGCAAGTGTGTGTGTGTGAGACATGGGTGACCGCTTAGCAAAAAGGAATTTAATAAACAGTTTTGCTTGAAATGTATGGAATTGTTTTAGGAGGTAGAACAAGTGATTGTGGTTAAATAAACCCTTAGATACAGTACTGTGCAAAAAGTATTAGTTTTTTTTAGCTGTGCTGGTCCTGAATATTATAGAACAGAGCGATTGGGACAAAAAGTACGCAGTGAAACATATGGACCACAGTCTGCAGAACTATGTAGTTCTTTTATAAAATAAAGGGAACTGATAAATGCAGAAACAAGGATTTAGAATTATCCAGCTGTATAAGCAGAGACGACTAAGAAGTATGATTTTATGTCATCCCTGCATGGACAGATAACAGAGATTACCTCTCACTGTCTCTTAAGCACAGCAAGGAGGATTAGCTAGGACCCCCACCAGGCACTTTCAAAAAAACTGCTGCTATAATCCAGACAGCATGTGATTAAACCATTATAGAGACTGCTGATCCGGTACTGTCTGGCAACGCAGACAAATATGGCATAATATGCCTTAAACACAGACGTACACATACACACTGCTTTTAAGCGTCCGTTTCGAGTCAAGTGAAGAACATTTATATTTAACCACATAAAACGTTGTCCCTTCTTGACCATGATGCAATATTTAACATTGCAAACGAACATGATATACAACAGAAATTGTACAACCCATGTGTTTTTGTCTTTTCATCAACAAACCTGGGTGTTCGCTTTTGTTTTATATATTGATTGCGATACGTATGCCAAGTGTTTTGCAAAAACAACATTCAAATTAATAAAACTAAAATTTACTAAATTTACTAAAACTTAAAATTAAACTAAAAAAAAAAAAAAGAAATTGAAGAAGCCCGTTTCTTCTGCTGAGAACAAAAAGCTATACATATTTATTCCAAAGATTGTTGTCAGTCAAAAACATTTACGTAAACCTGATCCTCTTTGTTGGTCATAATATTGTCAGTAAGTGCATTTTTAGCTTCCCTCATATCATCCTCTTAAGTGTTACTTCTTTCCCCCAGACAGGGTTGTAACAGTACATTACTGTACATTGTGTTCTTTGGCTGAGCAATATCTATTTACTTGCTATATACTGAAGTGATATACCATACTTCTATACTATACATACTATACGATATGTAGACTACAATCTCCGCTCCTGTAAAGGAGTACAGTATTTTGAATTTGTCTGCTGAATTATCACTGCAATGTAATAGGATTTTTAGTATTTTAATGCGTGGTCAATGTCCCAAGGATTCACAGAACAAAATGCGGCTGATAAACGGCACATACATGTATACTGAGATATAGCCTAACATTTTGCCATATTATTTATAGGCCTATAAAGTCCTTTATTGAGTATTCCTTTAAGTTTTGTGATTGCTGCTTCAGCCTGGGAAGTATATAAGAATAAAGACACAAAAGAAGAGGCTAGACTGTAGCTAGAGACTGAATGAAAGGAAAATCAATTAAGTAACAGAGCTTTCTGTGGATCAATTACTCAGGATCCAACACTCGTATTGCAACTCCAATATTATGATTTACACACGTGTAAAGATGATGTGTCTAACAGCATAAACTCATACAGAGTACGCGCCAACACCAAAAGCATAACCTTTCGTTTCATTTCATTTCAAGGTCTGTATCCGTTATACACATGTCATATTGAGAATCTCCTTCCATCATTTTGAATGAGTCTATACTAAACACGCAGCTCAGAAATCGGGAGCTGCTTTATCACACGTGATCTTCTCCCCTCCTCTGTGTTCCTCTCTGCTTTCCTCCGGACTCTCACAGCGGTGGCCCGATAGTGAGCATGAGCTAGCACTTCTTTGTTCATGGTAGAACAAAAAGAACAAAGCTACTTGCACTTTAGGACAAGTTTAGCGTATGTAAGAGAGCACAACTGGAAACACAATTATTATTCTGCTGTTTTTAAGCTCTTGGTGATGCAGGAGACACCCACATGTCTGGCAGACGCTTTAACTGTTAAGAGCGCATATGGTGTTGTTTTGATCATGTGAGCACTGGTCTGGTGATCTGATTAAATTGTTCCATGTGTGTCCTAGTGTGCTAAGGATGTTTATGTCAGAAGACTAGGATAAGGGAATAGGAGGAAAAAGGGGCATCTATAGTTAACGTAAACCATGCAATTATTTACCAACTACCTCCTTTTCCTTGTCCAGTAAACGCATGGGAGGTACAGTGGAAAATAATCCAGTCTCTGAATAACTGTGTCACTATGTATCCTTGGAAACCAGAAACAGAATGTAAACAAGCGCCTCGTGTTTTGTAGTTTCATAACAAAAGAATGCTGAGCCACACTTGACTGAGCAAGAACCTAGAAATATTTTTCTGACAAAGCAACCTCGCGAGAGTAGTTGGTTAATCAGCTCTTAGAGGCAAGAGCAAGAACATACAGACGCAATGAACAATAGACAAGAAGCATTGGAGAAAATAGGGGCATCGAATCTGGCTACGGAGAACAAAGCAAACGTGGCATCAGTGTGCACTGCATAAAGCCACCATGGGTGTATACTTAATATTGAGCTTTTGCTTTCCCATTTCCTAAGTTAATTTGTTTATCAGCACGTTTTATAGTAAAAAGAGATTCAGAAGGCACACTAAGTATTAGGTCAGTACTGGGCAGAAATCGCGGATCAGGGCCAGGTCGGATTAGATATTGTTCAAGTTTGACTACTTGCGGTTAACTGACAAAGAAGATCAACTGATACAGAAATATCATTTTTCTCATGGGGTACACATTTAATACAGGACTGTGTAGGGCTGACCCAGTCATGCCATTATGTGAACCTGGTGCTCTGTGTGCTGGGTAATGTCTTGTAACCAATGTCTTGAACAGATCTTGCACATAAATATAGGACAGAAAGTCTGTTGATGTTCTGTTACTGTGATGATCCGTAATAGATTTCAGATTTCAGCTGATCCTGCAATCTCTCATAGCAGTACGTCTTCAAAAACGGGGAGATGAAAAAGAGAGAATATAACCACCATTAAACAATACGGCTAAAAAGCACACAGAGAGAATTATAAACTAAACAACTATTGAAAGTTTTACTCTTGCGTTACGATTTATTTTTTATGACTTTATAATATAATATAAAAAAAATCAGGGGATATTTCAAAACAAAATATCCCATAATGAAATATCCGCTACATTTCAGTTTAACCCATTATCTTCCTCATATTTGTGGTTCTTTTGGTATTTTCATATTTAACTGTTTTCATTATTCAGCAGATGATCTTATCCAGAGCAGTTAAATAATTGCATCCCTTGAGGGCTTTTTCAAGAATCCAGCTGATTGGTAGAGCCATGATATCTTTTAAAATGATCAATCAATTGTAGCGAGCCACCTCATGCCATTAATAAGTTGTACCGAGGTGTGATATGCATCTGACCCACAGCAGACCTTAGTCTGAAGAGACATATTTACATTAGGTTAACTTTGACTGTCAAATTGCTTTAAACACTTCATTATGAATTGTGATTACTTAAAAGGAGTAATGTAGCATATTGACATATATAGATAAGCCAAAACATTATCATCACTTGTCAACAATTGGGGGAGGAAATTGACCAATCACACAGCAGCAAGTCAGTGAATTTGGCAAATACAGCTGGTCAAAACAACCTGGTAGTTCAAACCAAATATCAGAATGGGCAATAAAGGTGATTTAAGTGACTCTGGAAAAAAAAATTACAAAACAAAACAAATTGTTGTCAGTGCTAGATGGGCTAATTTAAATATTTCAAACTGCTGATCTACTGGGATTTTCAAGCACAGCCATCTCTAGAATTTAAACAGAATTGGCTGAAAAGAAAAAAATATCTAACAAGCAGCAGTTCTCTGGGCAGATGTACCTCATTGATGGCCAGACTGGTTTGAGAACATGACAAACCTTGAACAAGATGAGCTTTAAACACTTCCAGTTTAAATCCATACTAATGCTTGAACCTGGAGATTCTAAGCAGAGGACTGACTGACCAACACACCACACTTCCTCTACTGGTTTGCCTTGTTCCCACAGTGCATGTTATCATCATAAAATGCCCACACATACCCAGCCATCTACATTAGGTAAAAGAAAATGGGACTCATCAAACCAGGCAACTATTAAGTTAACCAAATAATAAGTTCATGATTACAAGGATACACAGTGACTGTATTAGTATAGTTTGCAATCCGACTGGTCAACTTTATAACCAGCATTGTGTGATGTAGTGTGTGTCCTGTAAACAGCATCAAAACACAAGTTCTTTTAGTTCAGACAAGGTGGGATTGCCTTTGTTCCCCTCAGGCAACCAATGCCCTGTCACAGGTCCATCTCTCCTTAACCCACTGCTAAGACAGGAGAGCTTGCCATTCAAAATGGTTAAGGCCAAACCTTAATGATTTGGAAGCCAGTCTACCGGCACACAGACCATAGCTAGCCACAATCTAGGACCAACCTTTAGTAAATGGTACTGTAATGCCTGCTTTACACTGTATGATATTTGGCTACATTTTTGTTGTCAGAGCAAACAAACTTGAGCCATATCATGACGGGTTTGCCAGTGGACGATGTAATGGGACTGCCACCAAAGCTACGGACACTGCCCAAAATTTTGGATTAACATACTGCTGCTACGAGGAAAAAGAAACCTTGTGGACATATGGTTGCAACGGACATGCTTACACATTTAACGGAGGAGAGGATTGTGGAATTGTGGCAGCAAAGACAATTTGTTATTGATCTCCCAGAGTTTTATCATGACGGAGCAAAAAAGGAAAGTGGTGTGGAAAGGAAGACCACATGAATTAAGGTCTCCAGGTACATAATTTACCCGTATGACAGTGTAAAACTATTTCGTTCTTTCCAGTTTGAAGACGCAAGCAGCACATAATAATTTTCTTTATTCGGAGGTCTATCACTACAAAATCTTCAACATATAATCAGACATGGAAACACTTGATATCAAAGTGATATCAAAAAAGATTTTACAGGCCAAATGTTGAAGTGTAAAACCAAACGTGTATCTTGTAATGGCTAATAATGCATCCTGTCACAAAGCAAAGGTCATCTCAAACTGGATTCATCAACCTGACAAGAAACTTCAATAGATCTGAATCAACCAGTACACTTTAGGGATATGTTAGAACTGGATACAGAGCATGCTAGTGCACCTGAAAATCTGCATGCAAACATGTCAGCACTGAGCAGAACGTCAAAGGAATGTTTGTGGAAGGCTTGTGAATTCCACGCTTCTAAGTATTAAGGTTGTCTTGAAAGCAAAGGGAGAATTTTAATAATGGAATCAGTGAGTAAATGCAACATTACATTGTAGAACTTGAGATATTAAACATTTGAGCGCGTGTTTGCCTCTTGTTTAACATCTACATCATTTTCAACCACAGAAACCGATCCTGACAGCTACCAATGAACTTTGTTCTTTTTTGTTTGCGCATCAGTTCAGTTCATGAGCTGTTCATATTAGCGTTGCAACACAAACACCATATAAACAAGCCACAAAAGTCGCATTTAAATGCTTAATCTTGCAGCATGGAGGCAGTTTGGCCTCTTCGCTCATATGCTGCCAACTACACTTTTACACACACATCCTCATTGAGACTTGAGTATCCGCAGATCGTGCAGCTTGGGCAGAACGCAGAGTGGACCGCCACAGTGTGCTGACTCATGCAAGGTTTGTGTTGAGAGCCATCACTGAATAACACAGGACACCCAGCTATTAAAGGTCCGCTACCACAGCAGAACAACTGTCTAGCTTTACAAACTGTATCATTCCAACCGTTCGTTTTACGTGGTCCTGGCTGCTAGCAGTCCATCAATGAATAATGACGGTTCCCTGAGTCATAACCACTTGGTTCTGAGTCAGAGGCCACATCATTCCACCCACCGAGGGGACATCAGCTAACGGGATGGTCTAATCACGAAACTGAATTCGTTTGTAACAGTATGGAGAATGGCAGACCTCACCGTCCAGTAAACCATGTGCTCACTTTCTTTTTCGAATAAGATCTACTGTACACATGGGAACACGCACACAAAGACAGAAAGAAAAAGAGGAAGAGAAAGACAGAGGAAGAAAAAGTTCTGTGGGCTTGAAGGGGGTGGGGGAAAGAGTTCAGAGATCACAAAACAGATGTAAGATTTTGAGCAGCGCAAACAGGAGGAGGATCCACTCCTCAGTACTGGACACCCCTCAGTACCACCCTACATACTGGACATCAAGAAGCTTTATTGTAGCATCTCCGAAAGCCACATAGTCACATGAAAAGTGATTATTAAAATAGAAGACAAGCACATGATGTAACTGAGAATCTACAAGATATTAAGATTAAACCAACTTACTAGCTTTAGGTATAAATAAATATACACGAACACCCAAAGTATCAGTAATTGTCATGTTTCACTAGGAGTTCCCATCTGGGATTGTGTAGGGATTGGTGGTGGTGGGGAGAAGAACCAAGACAGAATGGCACGCTAGGGGTGTGGGGTTTTTTTTGGTTTTTTTTTTTTTTTTTTCAGAAATCCCAGTACACATGCTGCGTCAAAAATGGAACTACATGGCTGGACCACAACGCAGAAAGCTAGTCTAGTGGGCTGCATTCACATGTAAAGTAATAACAGGTCTAAAGTACAGACGTGCTGGCTAAATCTCCATCTGCCATGGATAGCCTTTACAGAACGGTCTATGCAACGTAGAAATAGAAAATAGACTCTGCAGCCGCTTTGTTTGGTACACCTGTTCACCTGCTCATTAAAACAAATATCTGATTGATCAAATGGCAGAAACTCAATGCCTGTGAGTCCATAGACATATAGTCAGAAATGGCCTGCTGAAGCTCAAACCGAACATCAGAATGGGGAAGAAAGATGATTTAAATGACTTTGAATGTGGCATGGCTGTTGGTGCTAGAGAGGCTGGTCTGAGTATTTGGGAAACTGCTGATGTACTGGGATTTTGACACAAATACCAGTCCAAATAAGTGAGATTATCCAGAGGGTTCTCTAGGAGTAAAAGCCTTGCTGACGCTGTTAAACGGCCAGACTGATTCAAGCTGATATAAAGGTAACAGCAACCTGAACGCACTACACTTTGAACCTTGAATCAGTTGGGCCACACCAAGTGCCACTCCTGTCAGCTAAGAACTGGAGACTACAATTTAAACAGGCCCATCATAATTTAAAAACCGAAGATTGACAACCGAGTCCCAATATGGACAAAATATCAGAAGAAAGGATCCACCACCTTGCTGAATCTACATCACAAATAATACATAATCAATTAATTATTTTATGAAGGTAATACAGTTGTTTTGTTTATTCAAATGTAAACTTTACAATAATGTCATGTTTTGTGTTTACACAGAAAAATGACTCAAACGCAAGTCTCAAGTGACTTTTTTTGTATGGTCAGTCGATGCCATATAAAGCGGATGATGCCCTAAAGACATGCAAAAGATCGCATGCATTCGGTTGTTTTAATTCAAATAATTAATTTAATTAATAATTAAACTTTTTCGCTTCCTTTTTGACACACATTTACTAAGTGTTTATTTGTTTGTTTGCGATACCATTCCAGTCAACAGGCTACATTCGAATATTGTTCCTTTTATTAGTTTGGTAAACTAAACAGGCAAATCTATTTATTATGCTTGTTTACTGACTTAAACTGGCGCCGCAATGGATCTTGTAACAAAGTTGGTTTGTAATGCAAAACACCTATTTGGCTAAACCAAAGTTTGAACATCTTTAACATAAGCAATGCTACGTTAACAATAGCAGACCTCCGCAATGACTCCAGACACAGACGCACGCTGCCAAACAGTCCTTATGTTATGGTTTCCTAGTAGTGGACCAGTTTGCAAACACGCAACAACCAATAAAATTAATGATTTTGTGGTTGTTTTAGTTCTTGTCTACTAACAAAAGGTCGGAGCGGGAAAAAAACGCTCAAATAATTCATAAACCGCTGCTTTGCGAGCAGAAGCAATGCGCTGCACAACACCCAACAACACTATAGATCCGCGTGCTGATGAAAGCGCACATAGAACATACCTTAAAATGACTTTTAATCACAGTTTAAGTCGAAAGCGCTCAGCTGGGCGGGTAGAGCAGCCTCTTGAAACACATGGGTTTGAGTTTTGAAGCACTTCACCGCGTTTAGGAGTGTCTTCTGTCCTTAACTGAACAGTTGTGTAGGAGAGGAGACCCACACACAATGTAAAGCCATACTTAGGGCGGGGTTGCGTCATTACATGAGGCTCCGCCTATATATGTTCAATAGCAGGGAAACCCGGGCGAAAACTGGGCGTGGCGCGTCGGCTGTGGGCGGGGTCTGTACACAAAGCCTATCCGAAACCACATAACACACGCTGTACTGTCCCGCAGTAGTGCAATTCGACTGACGTGCTGTAATTCCCATTTGCTAAAAATGAACAGTGACGTATGAAAAAGGTAAATAAAGAACAAAGAAAAACCCGTGCTGAAGTATCTTGCGTTACCAGTTACGTGGTGAAGGGATCTCACATGTTGTCCTCCTGAAGCCAATAATGAATTCTGTGGTCTTAATTAAGGAGCGCGAAGCATGGCTGGTCTCTGAACATCGCTCTGGTCAGTTTTTGGACTTCATCCCTATATGCTATCACAACTCCCTTTGAGATAAGTCCCACCACTGACGGGCAATCTTCCAAATTAATCATAGTGTGAAGAATGGGAGGGGATCCAGTCTTTCATTATTGTTTTGGATGCTTTGTGTAGTGTGTCACAATCCAGCCTGTCCTGCATTGCACTGGCATGTCCCACCCTGCTTGCCAGTCTATCAGGTTGTATGATTCAGCTAAGAGCTAAACAAGGGCGATGTGTCCTTAAGGTGATGTTGGGTGGGCGGTTGATCAAAGGGCCCTTTGTTAATGTTTATCACGTCATCCCAGATTCTATATCTATGCATTCACCTTTCTATTTGCTGTGGAGAAAGAACCGAAGCATCAGAGATACAAACCGAATAAGCATGCTTGAGATGTCCTCAAGTGTTTGTCTGTGTGCAGAGCCTAAGACGTAGTATCATTCTTAGCCCAATTTAAAACATCGCAGCACAGAAATAAATACAAAACAATTTTAAACACTTAAAGTGGGACTGGGTATGACTTGGATGTTCTTGGTATTAGGACAGTGTGAGTTTATTCTAGTATATGCAACAGAAAGCTATTGTCACGTTGTATTGTTATGTTTCTTATCAATACTGGGCCAAGCACACCAGGTTTTGATTATTACTCATTCGTATCTTTCCAAATCAACCATCTGGAACTGAACAGCACGAGAGAGAGAGAGAGAGAGCAGTGATAAGTAAACTGCCCTCCCCCCACAGCTTCACAATGAGGTGGCCCAAAGCTTTCTCTTCTGCACGCAGTAATGTAATAGGCCAAAAGAAATAGTATAAAATGATAGAACTCCAGAGGGCTGACTCATAGTCGTGATGGTTTGGAAGGTCATCTGACCCATATGTAAGGAAACAGATGTAGGCGAATGAGTCGATTCCCAGAGGTTCTTTCTGTATTTCAAAATCCTAATGACGGGAAATTTCTGGCAAAATCTGACCTGTTATACTCCCACAAGTGCAATAGTGTGAGGAGCTTGCATTTATAAAACGTGATGGACTTTACGGTTCAGACTCATCTAGGAATTGTGAATTTGGGAGTCCAGTGACTTTGACAAGTATAATTAAAACATAAAAAAAAACTGATGTAGAAATTCCTCCCGAATTAGTCCCTAGAACTGTTTGATGCAAAAGCGCCCGAAGTCTCTTGTGACTAAACAGAGGTGAATCTCCACAGACTTTTAGTGGAAAGCCTTCCCAGGACTGTTGTTGCAGCAAAAGAGGGGGGCCAATTGCCTTGGGGGTCTATTGCTTTGGAGGTTATGTTTGGGTGTCAGATGGTCACCATCTTTTATGTCTCCAGTACTGTACATAAGATTTACACCAAATAAAATGAAGTTTGCCTGTATTGACTCAATGGTCTGTGGGTTCCAGTAAGTACCGCACATGTGTTTGTTTTTGCACGGGAAATGACAGTTATCTGTAACCATGGCAATACTTTTGACTTCCTGTTAGACCGTGTCTTTAGGGGATTGTTAAGCATTTTGAACACCATGGAGGTTAGCAGTATACTGCTCATTCATTTAGGCTTCTACTTTAAAATCTTTAGGTTTTATAATGTTCTTTTGTATACATCAGGAATAAACTCTTTACTAATTAATCATTATCACACTGCACAGGTGATTTATGGCCATTTTAACGTTTTGCTTTGAATAGACGCAATGTGAATAAAACCTGAGTCCCTGTGCTTCCAATAAATCGGAAAACAGCCTCTCGTTGGTTGTTGGTATTAAATTTGAAAATAAAGCGGGGCTTAGATTATAGATACCTTGTAAAGCATTTTAATGCATTGTCAAAGCCAATTTCTTTGAGCCGGACATAATAAACACATGTACATCCACTAAATACGCAGCTCACCGCTTTGACCTACTTCTTGAGGAGCTGGAGACCCACTAGAGCAATGAGATTAAATCTAACTGGAAATTTGCTCACAGTGCAGTCATTTTGGGAGCTCATCCAGTCTTTAGTACGGATTACAAAAACATGCATATATGCAGCTATTATGGGCTTGAAATTGTTAAAATACTGCTTCTAATACAACATAAATTTACATACTTAATAGACTATATATATGACCTGGAGGTAATACAACCGTGGGGTAATAAAAAAGGTCCCCCCCCCCCCCCCCCCCCACACACACACACAGCAGACTAAAATCAAGCGATGAGCAAGCATACGCTCTCATATTACAAACCACTAAATTAATTATATGTTGTATGGAATGTAAACACTGGTGCTATGTTCTATCATAAACCAATAAAACCTTGTTTAAATATTACGCCTCTGGTAATAATGAGTGCACGCATTTAGTATGATAATAAGGTTCTGGAACCGTTCGTAAGTCTTTATAAGCAGGGGGAGGGTAGATGACACAAGCGCGTCGATGACATACACATGACTGTTGCCTACTTTGCCTGGAGCTAGAGTGCACAACGAACGACGACTCTGAAACAACAACACTGTCTTTTGGTCACTGTAGCCTACTACGTACTCTATAACAACAAATGGAAGAGTTACGGTAACACAAGTCTAACACCGACATACACAGGTGTGCCGACCGCAAACTGATTTCATCAAAGCAATCAATAAGGAATCAATACTCATTTACTTTCCGACCCGGGTGTGTGTTTGGTATGGAAAACAGCCTCAGATGCTTTGTGTTTAATGACCTTTGTTTAGGTTGAATGAGCTCATTACTAGCTGAAAAAAAACATTCAAACACACACGAGCTTAGTACCAGAGTTCAGGCTCTTCGTCACTGTCCTATTGACAAGCTGTACAACCCCAACTCAATCCTCAGCCTGATGTCATCCTACTGTCAGGATGGACAGGGAGCGGAGAGGACAGAGATTACAGTGTAACTCTACTGCGACACTGCTAACCCAAGAGCATTTTATAAATCAGCCCAAGGGACGTGTGGCCACAGCTATGATGTTAGACCAAACTGTGATCTCAGTCTAATGTCATCCTTACTTATCACACAGTCAACGACTGTTCTACTGCGGAGGATTAAACTTCATTCTGCAAAATGCTTATTTTTAATATGGTAAACATATAATAATAATAATAATAATAATAATAATAAGTAAGAAGAAGAAGTGATAGCACTCAGCTGATAGGTACACATTCAGCATTCAGAACATGCTAAGAAAGGCAACAGTATTACACAATTAAATCAAACAAACATGTAATGGATTACATAAAAAATAAATAGCGTAAAGGACATAACTTCCATCTAGGTAGCTAAGGTCGTTAGAGCAGAGTCCAGGGAACACTGAGTCAAAACCGAGATTTCAGATATATATTTGTAAAATATAACATGAAATAAATATATTAAATTAGTGTAAAATGTGCCTAAAATATTATCCATTATTATTATTTTATGGTCTTAGTGAAACACATGAAAAGTAGTTTTTGGAACCAAATGATGTTAATGATATTCTTCTTCCCTTCTTGTGTCAAACTCAGTCGAAACTCATCAGATAAAGTCAATAGTAAATAGTAAAGTTCAATCTTCCATCAAACTAAAGCTATCCTAAACAATAATATGATGATTATCTGGTGATGGTATCTCTTAATAATGGCAAACCAGACAAGATACAGTTATAAACAGACCCAAACCATGATTCTACCACCACCATGTTTCACAGATGGGATATGGTTCTCATTCTGGAATGCTGCATGTTCCTTTCTACAGACAAACCCCATGGATGAGACAAAATAGAATATTTTAGTATAAATGAGAAGCGTTATCTTTTGTTGTATCTTTCAGTTAACAGTAACCTCCACTTCCCCCAGTTTGAACACAGTCAGTCTGACTCTGGACTGGTCCTCAATTAATAAATGACCAATAACAATACTTTTGGGCCATTTATTTAATTGGTTATTTTATATACGTGCAGAAATATAGAAAATTCTAAAGGGTGCATAAACGCAAGCACAAACACAATATCCTGTGTAACTACAAAACACACCAATTTGCAGTACCATCTTTGGTTTGTGAAATTGAAGTGCAACCTCAGTGTGATTTTCCACATGACCAAATGCTCTTTTTAAGTTCCATTAAGTCAACATTGGTTCTCTCATCATGGATTATCAGCAGAGCCTCCATCCTTATGGATACTATCAATTTATTTAACTGGACTAGTGGTTATGATACTAGACTATGGGCCAGAAGGTCCAGGGTTCAAATCCCTAAACAAGGCTCTTAACCCACAATTGCTTGGATTGTAAGACTGTATTAATTGCAAGTCGCTCTGGATAAAAGTGTGATTGCATATTATATGGACACAAGCCAGGATTATGTGTAAAATTGTGTATGTAAAGAAAACCCATACAGACACTAGAAGAAAATACAATGGCAACACTACCTATTGCACCATCACAATTGTAGGGCATCTGTATACTATGTCTGGCTACCTTGTACCATGCCAGAGCACGATTGCCCCCCCCCCACTTACCCATTTGCCTGCATTCACATTGTGCTTAAATGTTCTGAGTTTAAGCATGCTAACATTGTCACAACATGAATCTTTTTAGTCAAGCCAAGTTAAGCTGGCACTTTCATTAAATTGATTTTGTGGCTTTTCTCGAGTCGGTTTGGCAGTGCTGAGACATAGCCCTCCCATGTGTCTTATACTTTTACTGATTATGCAACGCAAAGATTTTCTGCTACTTGTGCTGAACATATAAGAAGAGTTTTACAGAGGCACCTGTTGTTGTTGTGTTGTGAACAAACCACACTTTGGGTTCAAACATGCTTGGGCACGGTGCAAATTGCCTAGTGTGATACAGGTAAATACTGGGCTGGAATTAGCCAGCACATTCTCTCTGATCAGCATAATGAAATCAATAAACAAGCTATACAAAACATGATTTCACAGAAACTCCTTCTCAGCTTGATCCGGCTCGACTGCTTGATGCTGTTAACCTGTGTTGAATATGCAATGTACTGAATAACAGCAGATGAGAACCTCAAACCTGTATTTATAGTACATGAGTTGTTCTGCTAACCTAAAGGCATCACTCAGTATTAAATCAGACCAGAGCCCAGGCTATATCTGTCACTCACACAGACTCTGTTGTGAAATTCACTCACAGAGAGCTTCTTCTTGGTACACACTGAGCACTTAGGCTAATGGAGCCAAGTGAAATGAATGGGGAAAGTGATGTAGGGAATCACTGTAAGTGGAGATGCAGAGGGAACGTAATGTTTTTCACAATATACAGTAAACAGCAATCAATCAGGCCTAAATATTGATCATACATACAAGATACTGTGGGAAAGCGACTAAACATGAGGTTTCAGACTAAACAACGGCAGCACATACACAGGAAAAGGAACAAACATCTCAAACTGACCATGCACATATTAGTTAACATGTCATGTGTACATCAGATGGGAAGCCATAGAGCAGAGATGATAATGGCATCACACGACTGAACGATCGCTGAATTAAATCAGCAATGCGTCATCTCACAACAGGAAATAAAATCCAAACAGAAACAAACAATCAAGGTCATTTTACAGGAATGTTAAACAAGTATTGTTGATGTAGATTGTAATAGCCACATGTCCTACAGCCCTGATGGAAAGAGTGCATCTCCGAAGCAATAACACCTAAAAGGTGATGGCAGGAAGCCCAGTTAATGCTAATAAATGAAGTGGGATAGCAGGCCTGGCCTCTCTAATAGGATAAGAAGTGGCTGAAGAACGAGCCAGTCACAGGACCAGGTTTCGTTGTGTATCTGGGCAAGTGGCTTTGAAAGGGTAATCAGATCAGCCATTACACTGCCTCATCCAATTAAAAACTGACTAGAAATACAAAGGTACAATATACAGCTATAGAGAGCTGAAGTTTTCAAGGCACGCGACGTAAATCTTATCAAAATATTAAATGTCTGTTCTTAAAATGCAGAATATTTCAAATTAAAATGAAAACGAACAAAGTAAAGAAATACAGAGAGAGATATATAACCCAACAGCTTTATTACCATATACACAGTATCTTGATACATGCTCGACAATCCAGGTTAGAAAATACCAGAATGTTTAATCAGTTCATCTGAGCACGAGGTTTCATGGGAGAAACATTTTTAGTTTTTCCTTGCCACTGTCGCCATAGGCTTGCTCAACTTGGGATTGGCCTTTTAAGATAATGTATTACTGTAAAACTGCTTTGAGACAATGCTCCATTGTAAAAAGCACTATATAAATAAAATTTAATTTAATTGAACATTTATAAGTTTCTGCTTCAGTCCCTAGAGAACTGGCTTGCCAACTTTGATTGATAACTTGGATGGCATGCATAGAACCTTGATCTCGACTCCACCAGACATGTTGGACATGCAACAGATTGTGAGCCAAGCCTTATTGTCATGTTCCAAAATCCAGTGGAAAGCCCTTTTAGAACAGCCAAGGCTGATGTAGCAGCATAGGTGGGGTCGGAGAACTGCATATTAAATCATGTTATGTGTGTAATTTATGAATGTTCACAAACTTGTCCGTATACTGCAGATAAATACTAAATTTAGATTATACTGTTCCTAAATACAGTAGGTAATAGAGGCCTGAGGTCCATTAGGAGCAACATTATACAGAGTGAGTGAACAATGGAGACAGATACAGATAGAATGATCTAAACATCATTTCCCACATAAACTCTGTAAATAAAAGCAAACATAAAAGCCCCCAGTTTTATTTTTGAGCTGGATTATTAAACTACACGATAGTCTGTGTGCAGAGCTATGATTAGATATGCAACATCCAGCTGGAGATAGCCATTTCTGACTCAATGTGCTAATATTTTCCACTTACACAGCACCATCAATGCTGTTTTTTCCACTGTGTGTGTGTGTGTGTGTGTGTTTCTCTTTATGAAGGAAAAGAAGAAAATCTGTTTTTTTTTCTCCTGATAACTGTTCTCATGGAATTTTGTCCAACTTTAAGGACATGTGCCAAGTGTCTGCATGTTTATGTCTATGTGTACACTTATCCATACCTGATAAAGGTCCATCCTCTGTGTCCATGTAATCTGTGCAGTCTGGCTGCACTTCCTGGAGAGGACACTCCTGTTCCTGGAACAGATTAAGGAAAAATCTGTCAGTCTGTCAAACACATACACCTTAAAGTTTGTCTCTGTATCATTGTGGGGAGCTTCCAATGACGTAATGATCACTGAAGCTAATTAATGTACTACAAGCGCTACACCTACCTCTAACCCCTAATCTTAAGCTCAGAAATCTAAAGCAAGTATTTTGACTGTTTTGCTTTTGTTTGTTTGTTTTTGTTACAGTTTCTGTAAAAAGAAAAAGTTCATTGCTCAATAACAAAATGTCCAAATGTCTGTCGAATCTGGTGATTCCTGTGGGGACATTTGGTCCTCATAATGTATTATAAAGCTGATCAAAAGTAACCACACCCACACCCACACACCCACTCCCACACACCCACTCCCACACACCCACTCCCACACACCCACTCCCACACCCCCACCCCCACCCACTCACCCACCCACTCACCCACACACACTCACCCACACACT
>JAUZST010017215.1:0-33877 GCA_034779995.1 Parotocinclus haroldoi
ATAACGTTTTCCAGTTCCGCACGTAGCACCACATCAGGTTTTAGCCCTAGCGGTCAAATCTAAATCCCCCCCCAACTATTCTATGTTATGTTATGAGTAATAGTTTTCGTTGTATTTATGCCAATATGATATTTGCATGCTTTGAGGACTGCATGATGACTACAACTGATCTTATATAGAATTAAATTGTCATTAAGATGGTCACTGTCATAAAAATGTCATTGAATATGAATCACTTTGGATATAATTAAGAATTCACATGTTGCAAGATGCAAAAAAGATGCTAGGTCGAGGATTTGCGATTGCCAATTAGCAGCTAATTTAAGATGCACGTAATAAGAATATCCAGCATTTTTAATTTAATCTAATCTAATCTGTACTGTTGCATTGGAGAATTGCCATTAAAATGAATTTTGCTTTGTGCTACTTTTTGGTGTCTTTGCTCAATCTGACCTGTTTACCTTAGCTTTGCTGATCCATAAACTTAAGTAAATTATTAAATCAACAATGAGGCCCATTGTGGGTGATAAAAGATCATACAGTGTTTTTAAGTTAGATAATATGGTTAATACTGTTTCGGTTCTTAACTCTCCTTTACTGAAAAAAAAAACAGTACCTGGATTTGGCTAGAAATTATTGTTTATACTAATAATGTCATATACTTTTATGTAATTAACGATTAGGTTGCAAAATGATGTGGAGCAGTTCGTGAACATTTTATAATATTGAACCAAACCGAAGAATCCCTAGTAATATATAATTTAAACATTTTTAAAACTTAGGACTCATCATTAAAAACTTTTGGACGTTTCAGTATAGTGAAGGTACAACTGCAAAGCAGGACCCAATGTCCGCCTGTTTCAGACGATCAAGTACAAAAAGGACAAATATTACGCAAAAGCCTTAATAACAGACACTTTATAAGATATTTATTAGATTACATTTAACTATTAGTAGGTTTAATTTGTATGAATTCCGGAGTCTGGAGTATTTTGCGTGACTTTCTCTGTTTTTTAATTAGCTTTTCAATGAATTCAGGGGCTTTTTAAACATTTTTAATCCAATCTGTTAGTAGTTAAAAAACTAGTACTTTGATTTAAAAAAATAATAATAATAATAATATACACAAATCAGTCAGTATTTGGGCAGCTGTGGCTGAGTCAGGTTGTGAGGACCGGATAGTTCAGCATGGCGGCGCCCGGTGTGACACTAAACTGTGAGGACTTTTCAATGTTTCAGGTAAAAAAAAATCGCTTTACTCTTGATAAGAGAAACGACAAGTTTGTTTTAACGTGTATAAACCAATCCTTTTGTACATTGTGTTAGTTTATTAGGGTGGATATTGACTTAGAAATTGATCCTGAACACTTCGCACAGACACTGGGTAACTAGGGCTGTGTCTCAAATCTAACTCTGTAGTAAATGTAACGCACTAGGTAGGGTCTAGAAGAGATTGCACTCTATGCCATTATAGTGCACTTATGTAGGGGTGAATTTGGGATTGAGCGCCGTCCTGTATTTAACGTGCTGCTCCTTTAACGTGTGTAGGTTCTTTTCAGTTTCTTGTAAACTTAATAAATATTTTAATAGGTTTATAAAAAGAGATAAGTCTGATTATGTGTTAGAAAAAAGATTTGTTTACAGCTTTATTGAATTTATTGAGATTTCTCGTGAGTGGGTAAACAAATCTTACCTGCTGTGAGATTTCAGTAAATCATTTAGAGATTTTGTTTTTAAACACTACCTGTATCACGCTGGAAGAAATATTAGATAAGTAAAGGAATGCACATGGTGGCAACAACACTAAACTAGACCGTGGTATTTAAACGGTACTGCAAACTACACGAGTAATAAAGTATAATATAGAAATATTATATTATAATTATTATATAATATAATACAATAGCTTGAAGGAAGGTTTGGTTCGCGGTTTAAATCCGCAGTTTGTAGTTCACCTTGTGATTTTCAGTCCACGTGACGTTTTTTTTAACCCTGTATTCGATTGTTCTCTTGGGTTCCTGATCTTGTGTGACAGGTTGACAACTTGCTGTCATAACCCATCTGCATTAAGTTTCTATGTTTTAGCCTTCCTCTCAGCTAAACCAGTTTTCTGCTGACCCCTCCCCTAAGTAAACCTAGCCAAAGTTTGGGGGCAATCTAGCATCTAAAAATCCCATAAGATCAGCAGTTTTAGAAATACTAAATGTGCAGTGTCATCATGTCGTGGTTAAAATCACTTGGCTCATGATGATGGTTGACAAATAAAGCCAAAAAAGGCTCTAATGGCTATAGAGGCTTATCGAAGCTTTAAAAAGGATCAGAGTGAATGAAGTCTGGATCTCTGGGAGGATTGGTTTTACATTTACATTTATCCAGAGCGCCTTACATTTTATACAGTCTTACAATCCAAGCAGTTTTGGGTTAAGGGCTTTGCTCAGGGACCCAACTGTGGTAGCTTGTAAGAGGTGGGATTTGCACCCTGGACCTTCTGGTCCATAGTCCAGTACTTTAACCACTAGGCCTCCACAGTCCCTTAATTCCGATTAATTCCTCCATCTGCTAATTAATGGACCAGTTGATTTGTGCAGAGGCCGAAGTGAAAGAAGGGCACCAGGAATCCAATATTGGTTGATGCGTTGTCTGTGGGAAAGTCTGTTTGGGGCATGATCTTGTGTTCTCTGAAGATGGGTTGCAGCCCTAACCAGGATAGTGGATAATCATTTTTAGTTTGGCCTGGGAGTATACGTTATCAGTATCGGTATAATGAGAGGTGCTTCTTTGTCAGGATGTCTAACAGCTAATTCTGCTAGTGTTTCGGTATTAAATGGCAAGACCGGACTGCTGCATGTGCCATGAAGTATCCAAGTAATACCTCGTAAACATCTATTTTTATTAGCTGTGACCTGTTAATTATAGTCTCTACTTTGGACGGTCCTCTGTCTCGCAGGAAGCGTTAAAAGCCATGCGCACCATCGATGACCGGATTGTCCATTCCCTTAACACCACTGTCCCCACCGTGTCCTTTTCCGGCAAAGTGGATGCCACTCAGACCTGCAAAGAGCTCTACGAGTCTGTCAGTGTTTTGTCACTTGTTATATATCAGGTTATAATTGATTGATGTTTTTTATAAAGATATATATATTAACATTTTGTCTCTTTTGCAGTTAATGGAGGCTCATCTAAACAGAGATAAAGCTATAAAGGCGTGTATTGTAGAAACATCAGAGGCGGTCGGGCGGCTACGTGAAGCAAGGGCAAATGACAACGACAACCTGTCGATCATTAAACATCTCAGGAAAGAGCAAACCAAGGTGCTATACTTCTACTGCTGCTATCTAACACTAGAGGGAAGCAAACATCCAAGAAAAGAGCATGAACACATTTAACACAGAGAACAATAAATCTACAGTGAACAGGACGCTCGTTAGTGTGCGTTCATAGTCACGTAAAGAAGTATGGGGTACTTTTTAATCACTACAAACTTTGCAAAGTCTGCTGCAACCTAGATGTAGGTGTAGGTAAATTCAGCATCAGCCTATGTTGGGTATCCTGCAGTGCGGTAGTTCAGTGCAAAAGTCTTAGGCCACCACAGATGTTGCTTTTGCAATGCTGTAACGACATTGTATAAAAGATTGTCGACGATTGGACCCCAAATCTTAGATTCGTCTCTTTCCCACTGATCTGTATGAGCTTTTGCATATTTTGTTCCAATTCTGAAAAAGTGGCTACCCTTTCTAAAAGGCCGTTCGTGTTCAAGCTTCTTCGGACTGTAAGAGGGTCAACTTGACATCTAATATAATGATAAAGCTGCTACTATTGCTGAAGTGTAAGGGGAGATCACACTAAATACTTAGCACTGTGTAGCTTTTTTAAAAAGATATTTATTTTCATTTTTAAATACCACAAACAAATCTGGTTGTATTCCAATAAAGAAACCGAGGAGTAATTATATATGGTCATTGTGCCATTGCTATAACTCATCTTATCTAATGGTGGCCTTAGACTTTTGCACAGTACCCTTATCTCAGAGAACATGGGGCAAAGTCCATTACAAAACTGGGTTTAAAATGGTTTTGAATGCGTTCCTCAGCCTCCGTCACAGCGTTTGGAGAGCAGTGTTTGCCATCGCCTCCATCTCTGTGCTTAATTTCTGTACTTTGACCTCCGTCTTGCTCCGCTTTATATTAGTGAAGATGATAATAGAAATGGTTTACATACTTTTTCAGTGGCTGAAATGAAGTTAATTACAATGAATGAATTACAAGGTGTATAAAGCCATCAGAATTTCTGGCGTAATTGAATTTTGTCTGTAATTGATAATGGCCTCTTCTTTATTTGCTTTTAGTTAAAACTCATGCAGTCTGAGCTAAACGTTGAAGAAGTCGTCAACGATCGCACTCTGAAGGTCAGAATGTTCTCCTCGTCTGCATAGTTATGGTCTTATGCCAAAATTTGGGCACCTTTATACACATGACGTGTTTTGTTGATTTCTAATCGACGGCAGCTTTAAATACTGATCTTAAAAACGATGCATTTGGAAGTAGATGGTATGTGTGTGGAAATTTTGGGTGTGTGTAAACCTCTGATCAGTTTTTCAGACAATCCAGTGTTGTCAGAAATGAGCCGAGTCCTTAATGAGTGATTATTTTACGAATATATTACCCTTATGTTTTGTTCTCTGTTTGTTCTAGACCAGATTTCATTTATATGTTCCCTGATTATCGAACCCTGTCCTGAAACCCATGATTTTTTTTTTTCTAGGTTTTTAACGAGAGGTGTCGAAGCTACTACATCCCTGCCAAAATCAAGTGAACGCTTTATGGTGCCGTTTTGAGAATTGTTTAAAGTGTACAGTCAGGTGACTGGTTATCACAGCTGGGACCGAACTGGGATGCTGCCACGCTTTTGGACGCAGCAGACCCTGTTAATTCCTCCTGTTAGTTCATTGTGTTGTGTTACAGTAACACAAAACAGCTGCTCTTCATACTGTACAAATTGATTTTTATAAAAGATAAAAAAGATTCTCCAGTGGCCACCTTGTCTCGTGCTGGGCTTTAGATTTACAGTACAACCTGAATCCTAATGGTAAATGTCTGGGTGTGTTTTAATTTAATTCTTACAGTTCTGATACATTTACAGCATTCAGGAGACGCCCTTATCCAGAGCAATCGTGGCTTAAGGACCCAACTGTGGCAGCTTTGGCAGAGGTGGGATTTGAACTTTAGCTGCTAGGCTACCACATTCCCATACTGTGATACATATAGGTTTTTGAAATTGTGCTTCAAAAATGTCATCTCAAACTGATAAAAGCAGGTGAGAAAAATGTAATCTTATCGCAAAGTGCTTCCCACTTGTCTTTCATTTTAGATAATCATTTATACGACGGTTATAAAATGTACTGAATGACACACTGACCTTGAATTACAGCATATTGTTTTATAGGCACACACATTACTGGTCAAATGTTTTAGGACACTATAAAGGCTATTTTGTTTTAGTGACATTTAGGCAGTTTTGGAACTGTACCTTGAGAAAAAAAAACTTTCAACAACTAACTTTTAGGTTAAAGAAATAATGGTATTGTTTTGGTGGTTAACACACTGGACCATGGAACAGAAGGTCCAGGGGTCAAATCCCACCTTTGACAAAGCTGTCACTGGTAGGACCTTGAGCAAGACCCTTATTTCACAATTGCTTGCACTGTAAAACCGTATCAGCTGGAAATCAGATATTGCCTGTAAGTTCCCCTCAACATGGTTGCAGTAGTTCCCACAAATGTGTAAACTTAGGTTTCACTCTCCTGCTCAGTTCATCCCAAATTAGCACAGGGGTTGAATCGGGAAACTGCACGGCCATTCCACACTATATTACATCATGTAGTGCAGTATTATCCAAAACGTTAACTCTAAATGTACATTCTTTTTCATTTTATGGAACCTAAAACTTGGTACCATTTCAGGTTATTGCCAAGTAACAGTAAAACTGCAAATTCTCAAACCAACAGTGTATAAACAACATTAATAATAACATAAAATGGTGGGTGATGATGTGACAGAGTCCACCTTTATAGAATCAATCAGTGTAAGACATTGAGTATGATTGTATGACTGTATATGTGTAATTATATTAAGTATATACTAAGGGGGGGTGTAGATAGGTGTGGGTGTGGGTGTGTGTGTGTGTGTGTGTGTGTGTGTGTGTGTGTGTGTGTGTGTGTGTGTATAGGACATGTATATTGGATTTCTGCATAAATTGGTCATTAAATGTGTTCTGATCTTCATCTAGTCACAACAATAGACAAACACAGTCTGCTTAAACTTATACCCCACGAAAGATATATGTTTACATGGTTTTACTGAACACAACATGTAAACGTTCACAGTGCTGGGTGGAAAAAATGGGAACCCCCTAGGCAAATGACTTTTCTAAGAGCAAAATGGAGCCAGGTATCAGCCAACCTGGAATCCAATCAATGTGGTTAGATTGGATGTGTTGGTTAAAGCTGCCCTGCCCTATAAAAAAACACACCACTTTTGACTTTGCTGTTCCTGAGAAATTGCTTGATGTGAATTATGTCTCGCACAAAAGAGCTCTCAGAAGACCTAAGTTCAAGAATTGTTGATTTGCATGTTCCTGGAAAGGGTTACAGAAATATCTCTAAAAGCCTTGATGTTCATGTGTCCATGGTAAGTCAGACGGTGTACAAATGGACCAAGTTAAGCACTGTTGCTACTTTCGAGAGGCGTGGGCGTCCTGTAAGGATGACTGCAAGAGAACAGCGCAGAATGATCAATGTGGTGAGGAAGAAACCTAGTGTCTGCTAAAGACTTTCAGAAATCTCTGGCACATGCTAACATTTTTGTTGACAAATCTACAATATGTAAAACATTAAACAAGAATGGAGTTCATGGAAGGCCACTGCTGTTCCTCCTGACCGTTGTGCAGGTCTGATCTGCATTTACAGTTATGGCATTTAGCAGAAACCCTTATCCAGAGCGACTTACAACTTATACAGTCTTACAATCCAAGCAATTGTGGGTTAAGGGTCTTGCTCAAGGACCCAATTGTGGCAGCTTAAGGTGGGATTTGAACCTTGGACCATCAGGTTCAGAGTCCAGTACCTTAACCGCTAGGCTATCACAGCCCCGCAGCTACAGGAAACGTTTGGTTGAGGTTATTGTTGCCAAAGGAGGGTCAACCAGTTATTAAATCCAAAGGTTCACATAATTCCACCCTGCACTGTGGATGTTTACATGCTGTGTTCAATAAAGCCATGCAAACGTAATTATTTGTGTGGTATAAGTTTAAGCAGACTGTTTGTCTTTTGTTGTGACTTAGATGAAGATCACAACACATTCAATGACCAATTTATGCAAAAATCCAAGTAATCCCCAAGGGTTCACGTATTTTTTCTTGCGTGTGTGTGCGTGTGTGTGTGTGAGACCACAGTCATATACAATGTAACAGAATCATAGATTTTTATTAAGATCTGACAACATAAAGCCATTGTGGGAGTTCATGACCAGTTTTGCATAAATGCCAGTTTTATTATATCAGACTTCACATTTTGAACGATGGAAATAAAAGCATGTTTACAGGTAGAATTTGTAACAGAATTAAGAAGCCACAGCACAGATATCACTGTCGGGTTTGCTCTTGGTTAGTTTGTTATACTGCCTGAACAGAAAAAACAGAATTAATATTACACACGATTGCGATTCTATTAGCACCTTCATGTTAGTAAGTAATGTTGCCAGCACAGGTTTAAACACACTTTGTTTCAGATGGTTGCCTAAGCATGAATAAGTTCAGAAGTATTCGATTGGGTCATGGTGGGTTTTATTTGTCTGAATGCTGGTCAGCTCCAAATTCCCTCCATAACAAGGAAGCATCATATAGACACGCAGGTGAACGTGATCATCACCCCCCACGTGCACCTGTAAAAAAACCCAAAAAAAACCATGTGACTGCACATGAAAGACCTCCAAAAATGATTATTAGAGGACTGTATGGACCAACCTTGATGAAGTAATTTTGCCCGGCTACCACTTGGGTCTTGTAAGATTTAGCAGTGAAGACGTCAAATGTTCGACCAGCTTTCTCCTCCACATGAGGCTTCATCTGTAAAACAGATATTATTAAATATCATTTCATTTTCACAAATAGCTACAGTAAAAATAGACAGCTGGACAGATTGCAGGTGATCTGCAGCGGAAGGAGGATTATGGGGTGACGTGGTGGTGCAGCAGGTAGTGATGATGCCTCCTGAAAACACACTAAACCTGTTTAACTGCCTAAAACTGAAGCACACCCAAAGAGAACACTGAAAGCCAGATTGTACACATGGATACACCGGCCACAAATAGTGCCAGCTCAAAAACAAAGGCATTTGTTTTTTGAACGAAATGGATAATCAAGGTTAAAATCAGAGGTTAATAAACACTTTTTCTTGGTCATTACTTGATGGTCATGATACAATTCACATGAGCACTGTTTGTATTGTTGTAATGCCTTTAACTGCATGATCCTCACGGAAATTTGCTGATTGTGTTCAAACCAAACAAGTACAAAAGCCCTGGCTTTAGGTAACAAAGAGGCTTAAAAATAGAACAGCAGAGTGCACAAATTTTGGACTGTGAAACCCCAAATTAGAAAAAAGACAAACAGTAAATAAAAGGAAATATTTCTTAGTAAAAACATTATTAGTAAATCAAACTTTTGGGTTCATCAGTACTGTAATATAAGTTTTATATAAAACACTATAAAAGCTTTTTTCTAGGTTGCTACTAAAATAAGCAAACCCTGAAATGAATCATCAGCGTATGAGATTTTTAAAGTTGTGTTAACACGATTTGTGGTAGCATAAAACACCCCAAGTCTTCTAACTGTGGTTTCGAGCACACTGTTTACATTATAGTACCTATTCTAAATTACTACTTTACTAACAGCAGTGGTCTTTCTTTATCATAATAAGCACATTAAAGCATATCCGTCTTAAATGGGTGTGTAAACGGAGATCAATAATTTCAGTTCTACAGATCATCACAATGCAGGGAAAACAAAGTCATACCCTTAAATGTTAGATTTTAAAGAGTTTATATTTAATCGGAAAAGTGTGTGAGATGCGGATAAAACACATTATAATAAAAAACTAACCTGATCACAGATTTTCTGCACTGCCACAGTTGCATCTTTGGCCTCCGAAATTCCTCCGCATACAGGCATCTTGGATGATGATTAAGACAAATGGTAAACTTTAATATATCTATTTAGTTAAGCTACCTAATTTGCTCTTGGCTCTCTGTGTGTGTGTGTGTATGTGTGTGTGTGTGTGTGTGTGTGTACTAGAAGTTAGCGGCTCCTCCCAAATCGTATTCCAAAAAGTGACGTCCAAAACGGTAAACCTACTAAATAGTTTGTAAGAACAGTGCGAAGCATACGGCATCCACGCTTTGTTTGATATCCGCATACTGTTTAGTATAGTAGTATGCTTTTCAGGCCGTCCTTGCTTTGTTTATGTCACGTGACACTGGGACCGTTACCACAGCTAAATGGATTTATGTAGGGTAGACGTTCGAAAATGTCTTAGATATGTAGTTATAATGGCTTTTCTTTTTATTATTGTGTATTGTAAACCGCAAAAACCGTGGTATTACGGATAGTTCTGTTGGGAATGTCCAAAAACAGCACACCTTCGTACTCAATGCTACCTACGTTATCTGCGCTGTATCTGATATTCACGTACTATTTAGGGTTATCTAGTAGTATTATTATTATTTGGGGCTGTATTTATGTCCCGTAACTCTGGGAGACTGAGTTAGTTATTTGTAACTTGTCTGTAAATGACTTTTTGCATGAGTCAAGCCAGACATTTACAGACGAGTCATTTCACGTAAGCCATTCCAACGTGCTGAGTCAGTGCTGCCTCCACAAAGCAATTGTTAGCCTGTACTTAAAATGTGTGCATGCATTCATAACGCAGCTGACAGAAAGCTGCTTCAACTTCTTTATTACAAGTAATACATTTGAAAGATTATAGAGACGACATTATATACTGCAACTTCCACAAGGTAAAGCAGATTCAACTACAACTATAAGTATGAAGGTGTGTTTGTGCAAACCATAGCCACTAAATCAGACACAAGGCTGTGAGGCCTGCCAAACAAACAAAAAAAATCAATCACTCAACAAATAAGTAAATGGCTGAGTAAGTAAGTAAATAAATGAACGTGGAAGTAAATAAATAATATGAAAAAAGAAAAAAAAAACATTTAAGCAAACCGACATTTGAATTAATAAATGGTTTTATATATGAATATTTATTTTTGTTTGTTTATTTATTTAATAATTTAGTCGACATGTTACTTTCATTGAGTCATTTACTTACACTTAATTATTTTTGGCAGGATTGGTCCTCCATACGATTCCAGTGCTACTATTGTAAGTTGGTTTGTTTATTTATTTATTTCTCATGACATACGGGTCCAACACACTTTGTACAAAACACATTTCTGCATTCAGAGTACATGTCGATCTACTTATCAACAAAGGCTGTGTTTGTGGAATGCTGTCCGGCTAACTGCTTTTCTCCCTTTAATACAACAGGTCTTTTAATCACTAAATGATGCGTCTTAGACTGCTAGTAAACTAAGACTAAAACTAATCAACAAACACCTAAGCTGTGATTAAGGCATTCAGAGGGCAGGGGTCCAAACACGCTTTTAGTTAACGGTAAACGAGCTTAGAAGTATTCGATTGGATCATGATGAGCTTTGGAGGTCTGAATGCTGTGCAGCTCCAGTTTATTTCCAGCATGAGGCAAGGACTGATAAACACGCAGGTGAACATAGTCATTACCTCCCACGTGCACCTGCAAAACAGTTAGATTCATTTGAACTATTGAATATACTACAGTGACATCATATAATACTCAGCTCACAAAAATGAAGGGAGATTTCAAAATGACTACAAAGAGAATCCCAAAAGCTGCTGGATAATCTGATCCCATCCATGCCCCATCACTGTCAGGGTGTTTTGGCACTCTTGGGTGACCATACACCCTACTGAACACAATGTGGGGGCACTCTGGTCCAGTTTGACCTGCTTCTTTTCACTTCCATAATTACATCACTTGCTAATCAATCATGATAATTGAGTTTGCATCTCATTTGTGTAATCGAACAAGTTTCCTTGACTTTATTTGCTTTTATGATGATCTTGTTTAACCGAATGCTTTTTAAAAAAAAATCTCATCATATTCATCTCGAAATACCTTATTTTTGCGAGGAGTGTATTTTGAAAAGATGACTAAGAGAAAGTGGTGCTGTGAGAGCTGGCTGGCTGTGACACACACCTTGATGAAATAGTTGGTCCCGGCTACGACTTGTGATTTGTAAGATTTTGCAGAAAAGACATCAAAAGTCTTGTCAGCTTTCTCTTCCACATTAGACTTCACCTATAAAACAAGAGTTATTAGAGATTGGAACACACATCAATCTCAGTCAGCTGTCTGAGAAAGTACTAAAGTACTAATGAGGTACTAGAATCAGCAGTTATTAAACACAACAAAAAGAGAGACAAAAAAGGACACAAATCAGCTGAGACTGAGACACAGAGAGCTGAGACTAACAAAAAAAAGCTTGAACTCAGCAAACAAACAACTTCTGAATGTGCATATTTTAAAATCCAAGAAGACCATGTAAGTTTTAAGTCCTGTAAGTTGTTGGGTGGGGCACCTCATATTTTGGTGGCCAGGTCAACAACTTGAACACTTTGTCATGTTCCTCAAGCTTTTTCTGAATAACATTTGTGTTTCAATGTGCATTACCCTGCTGCTTAGTATCAAGGTGTGCCCTCGGTCTTGTTTAGGTAGGTGGTAAATATAAAAGTAACCTCAATGTGATTGCCAGGTTCTTTCAAGGAATCCCTGCGTTACACTGTCAATGTTATTAGTGTTGTAGCTGAAAGGGGTCACAAGAAAGACCACATTTAGTGATAATGACTACTACACATACTAGGGTTAGGCATTTTATGGAAGTTTTTAAGAGGGCCCGGCCAAATTTGACCACAAATGCGGAACATCGATTGAAATACAATAGAAGTTTAAAAGATTAAAGTTCATTAAAGTTCACGGTGCCACCGCAGAGCTTTATTGTTTTAATTAAAACCAAAATGTGGTTACTGTAGTTAAACATGACTAAGGAAAAAAAAAGTATAAAAACATTTTCATAAAAAGCCCGTTCTGCCTTATTTGACAAACTATAATAAAGCAAAATGAAAAGTTAGAATAAGACAAATAAAACTAGTGGTTGGTCTAAGCTGTAAATGTTTTGTTTACTAACCTGATCGCAGATTTTCTGCACTTCTTCAGTGACGTCTTTCTCCTCGGTTGTACCTCCGCACAGTAAAGGCATATTGCTATTCTAGTGCTTTGGTTTAACTTCTACTTTGAAAAAAAGCTTAAAGAAGATGTCTTAACAGAAACAACTAAACAGTATTTATATGTACCAAACGCTACAGCATACAGTCCACTCCTCTAGATCATATGACTTAAGCCACGTCTGAACTGCACTTCCGTATTACATACCGTGTTAATGCATTACGCAATTTTTCAGGTTGTGGGGCTTTATTTCGTATTCTGTTTATTTTTTGTACTTTTTTCTTTATTATAAGGTTGAATCGTTTGAGCCTTTTCCTTTCTTATTTTATGATCTACCCAACATAACACAGTGTAATCGTAGCGCGTTGCTAAGGGCTGGTCTAGTCCATTCCCGGAAAGAAGAAAAAACAACTTTCTTCTACTATAGGACGCTTTTATAAGTATATTGCCTTTTATGTAATTTATACAACCGTATAAAACGTGTAGTTATCTAAGTATTACGTCTGAGTAATCGTGTAGTGGGCAGTTAAACACGGAGCTCCCCCTTTCACTTATATGGTCATACGAGATGGTTTAAACCAGAGTACTGCTGATGTAAAAATCATCGCAAAAGGAAATAAAACACACACGGGACCGTACAATGATATGCAAATCGTGGAGCGGACATTTTAAATACAAACAACGTACAGTACTTTTACAGAATACAATGGTACATAACTTTTAACGCAATGTAAATCGATTTAAATCAGACAGAGAAGTTCTGCTGGAGTTTCTAGACACTGTGTGCTCTGACACACCTACTTTGCTGGCCCACCTGCTGCACACTTAGTCTTAGCCATCCTCTTAGTTAATGGTAAACATGACCGTAAAATGGCCCATCATATATAGTGGATTTTGGACCATATAGGCTGAACACTTATGCAACCATAAATTGATAAAAAAAAACAAAACATAATTTGATACATAATTTTAATTGATAATCAATAAATGAACCATATAAAACCGTTATACAGTGACAGTGAGAGACTTTGCTAATGGTATTTAAAATGTAGCATTCTACTTTATATATGATTCATGTATGAATGTATTGGACTGTTATCGTACCCTGTTACCAAAGAGCTTATGCAACGTGCATACATAACAATGACATGTGCACTACAAAAGGTAGTAGGACTAGTCCTGATTGGGCTGTGATGATTACACAACATGCAGTGCTATATAACATAAACCTCTCGAGTTTTAACATAACACATTCGTGTCTCTGCTTCATCACATCCGAAATCTGGCACAGAAGATAGAAGAAGGCAGGTGAGCTGTAAAATGTCCTGTAAAATGTTTTATGTACTGCCATGTGTAACATGCTGTTTTTTCTAAGCTTGGAGGTGTGTATCTATGTTTGTTTGTGTATCAATTAAACTATGATTATATGTACATTTTAATTAAATAACCAACATGTTATGATATTTTTTTTTTCAGACAATGGGAGGTCACAGCATTCTACGTATCTCAGTCATAGTACTGGCTGTAGTCGTGTATATAGTTGCCATCACATTCAACGCCCTGTCTGCAAAAGGAACTGGTAGGTCTATATATCGTTCATAATATACTGCTCAGCATATAAGTGGCTACTTTAAAGTGAAATGCACTTTTGAATCAGCGCTGGAGACGATGTGTATTAAGCAAACCCGGAAAACAGAAGTAACACCAAAGTATCATGTTACATACATAATTAGTATGCACAAGGGCAAGCGTGTATTTAATTGCAAGCAAAAACACTAAGAATTTCCTGCAGTTTGTTCTTTAACTATACAGTACTACAACACTGGTCTTTAACCCAGGCATATTTCGAGATGTTTCTTTACCTGTTGAAGAAATATTTGGGTGAAAATCACACACAATTGGCCGGTCCGTGCCAGCCTGAGTGCATGTTGTGCTAACAGCAAAAAAGGGAGAGCTTATGTAACACTAATATATTCCGAAATGTCTTTACTTTTGTCAGAACTTTATCTTTTCGCTCCAGCTGCTATGCTGATTATACGATTAGTAAAGAAATACATCACAGGTTCACAGGTTCTGAAATACTCGGACCTGCCCAGCAACCATGCCACGTTCAAAGTGACATGCTTCCCCAAAATCACCTTTCTTCTCTATTCTGATGCTCAATGGTTCGAACCTCAGCAGGTTGTCTTGATCTTGTTTGTGTGCCTAAATTCACAGAGTTTTTGCTATGTATATAACAGAATCATTTTCAGTAATGGCCTACACGTTTTAACCCTCACATTATTCATGTTCTTTCAAACTAAAAGCTACAAATAAACTCCTGTAATTAATATATGAATACTAATTCATGAAAAAGACTTCAGGTGCTTTATCAGCGAACTGAATTAATATAAATGGATTTTAAAAATGCGCTTTTCAGATCCCTTCCTATCGATGACTGCAAACGTCTCTGATAAATACAACACACAGATCACACCATCAGGGTGGACCTTCTCGATTTGGGGCGTCATCTACTTTTGGTTAACTGCTCTGCTTATCTACATTATCTCTACTATATTCAGGAGGTACTTGACCATTTATTAATTCATTCATTTGTCACATTTATTTATAGAAATTACAGCATTCTCTGAATGATACTGTTACTTTCCCAAGTGTTTATACAGAATTGTTTGCAAACTGTTTTCTGCTCTGAGTTAACAGCGCCTGTGTGTTTGTTTTAGGAACGCCTATGGTCCGATGTACTGTAGCCCATCTGTGCTGCCCTATGGTTTCTTCATCTGCTGGATTCTAAATTTTCTAATTAACATAACTTGGCTGCTGCTTTGGGATAGAGAGTAAGTCAGTGAAAGGTGTTTGATGTGTTAGGAATTAATTAAGTGACTTGCTAAATGGATATTTACAAATGCAAAATAATGCCACTAAAACTGATAATGAGATCTGATAATGGGAAAATGACATAAAATTCAGTACAGCTCAACATTTGGGAGTCTGGGTTTAAATTGTACATAATTTATGTGTGTAAAATATCACATTAACAGTTACATATGCTCTTTATCGATTAAAAAAAATTTCTTGTTGTTTCTGTTCGTACAGAGTGATGATCGCATCGTTTTTGATGCTTTTCTTAATTGCATTCACAAACCACCTGATGATATTCTTCTGTTGTCATGGACTTAAAGAATTCGGTGCTTGGCTGAACACATGTCACAAAGTGGATCTTTGGTGCATTCGCATACTGGTGAGTTCTTCTAAAATGGCACCAGAGCAACAGAGTCGACATTTAAAGCAACAACTAATTTGCGTTGTTTTATTTTGATGCAGGTTCAGAACGGCATTGCAGTATACGCGACATGGACGAGCATCGCTTCTCTGATCAACTTAGCCGTAACTTTGAGCTATGATGCTGGCATGAACAGTACAGACGCAGCCACACTGTCACTCTCGCTGCTTTTAGTGGGCGGCGTTGTTTGGTAAGTGCTTTATTAACTTACAGAACATTTCTACTCATTTCTAAATGACTGATCTGTCACTAGTGTGAGCGTGCAGTGCGTCGCCTTTTTCCCTTTAATACAGCCTTTAAGGGACTGCTGGCTTTCTGAATATTAATATTATATGATACAGTATTAATATATGACATGAATATGGGTTTATGGAACAATTATAAGTATAATGAATACATGTGGGGAAAAATAAAGGGGATATTTAAAAATGAATATGAAGCAAGCATATTATTTTATTTTATTAAACAAGATCAGCAGAAAAGCAAATGGAAACCAAAGAAAGTTGTTTGATTACACAAATGAGATTCAAACTTAATGATGGTAATTGAGTAATAAGGGATATATTCATGGAGGTGAACAGGAGCATGTTAAACTGGACCAGAGTGCCCCCACATTGTGTTCAGTAGGGCGTATGGTCACCCAAGAGGGACAAAACACACTGACAGTGATGGGGCATGAACAGGGTCAGATTATCCAGTGGATCTTACGTGATTTTTGTATTCTCTTTGTATTCATTTTTGAAATATCCCCGAATTTTCTGAGCAGTGTACAGAGGTGTAGTATGTGGTGAAAGAGAACCATTTACATTGTGTTCAGGTTTATTCTGGAGAACTTTGTGCTTGATCGACACGTACGTTACATCCTGACCATCTACCCTGTCATCATCGTCGCCTTATCTGGAAACATGACAAAGAACTTTAATGCCGCATCTCCCGGACGCAACGCCATATTCATCGGTGAGTAAAAGTCTAACCAAACTCATCAAACTGTCTCTCTAACTTTCTCTAATCGAGGTCTTTTTGTTGTACTCCGTTCCTCAGCTGTACTTCTTGCACTGATCTGTGTGGTGTTCGCCATAAGAGTGTGTTTGGTCATCTGGAGGCACTTAAAGCAACCCATCTATGTGAACACTGTCACGCCGGATGTGATGGAGCCGATGGAGATTGCTCAGAAACAGAAAAAGATTTTCATCTGAACTGGGTCCTGGGAGCCTTATGCGTGCCAAAATCTGTAAAAAATCTGATCACTGAGTGATTTTGTAAGATCTGTTTTAATATTTTGTGTATTCTGAAAAATGAAGTCAGTAACTGAAGAAGAGGAACTTATTTATTCCTCAAAGTATGAAGAGAAGCAGGATTTTCTTGCCTGCTTGACAAAAAAATCTTTTCACACAGCTGATGAAGGACTTTAACACTTCCGCACAAGGCGTTTTTTTAAATCTTAACTCATTCACCACATTTCCTCCCAGTTTAGTCATCCAAACCAGCTGGTCTATTGCACAACCACAGGCAGATGACAGCGCTTATAGAATAGCAATAGGTTCCCTAAAGATAATTATTAAGTGTGTCTGAGGACTGGAATGTCATTAATCCTGTTAAGAGAACAGGGTCACTTCTGCTCTTTTGGACTCACAGGTGCAGACAGATTTGGCAATTTCTTGTTAGTGCTTTAACCCTGCTTATTCTGATCAGGGTCTCGTGCCATCCTGAGCCTATCCTGGCATTCGCTGGGCACCTCGGACAGCATGGCAACTACAGCAGGGGGTCACTGTTACAGCACTGATCCCCTGTATGGACTCCTGTCCCTCAAACACACGAAACTGTGACTGTGCTGTTTTTAATTCTTCTATATTTACTTTAATAATAAAGATGAAATGTGTCAGTGAATCACAGTGTTTCTGAAGGAAATGTGTAATTGTAGTTTTTTTTATATTTTACGGACATTTTCTCCTTTGTTTTGTCAAATTAAATAAAAATAATATTTTATAATATGTGTAATATAACACTATATTTATATTTTTATTGAAATAAAACTGACTTGTTTTGATTTACCTGCTGCGTGTGTGCGTGTGTGTGCGTGAGAGATCTGGCATTATTTAACCTTGTGGGGACATACATTAAAAAATATAGACCCATCTTGTCTTCCTGCACTTGTGAGTCCTCACTATGATAGGAAAACCATGCCATTTTGATTTGTGAGGACTATCTGCCAGTCCTCAATTCTTTACTTGCTTCTTGATTTTTAATTGATCATTTTTAAAAGAGCGAAAAACCAAAAAAGCCTAAACATTTGCTAGGTGTAGGTGTAATAGAAAACCCTCAAGGTTTGCTTCTGGTTACTGAACTTAAGATTAGGGTTAGGTTTACTTGTAGGCCTAGTACACTGCTCACAAAAATGATAATAATTCCCCAATGAAATATCCCCTAATTTTGTATTAATTAGCTACAGTAATCATTATAATTAATGGAAGTCCCCACAAAGAGAGACAGCAATATGCGTGCACATACAGTCTTCTATTGGCGGTCGCTAGGGGGCGCCACAAACCGCTATTTATCTGCTGGAAGCTTAAACCCTGAGCCTAGAGGAAGTTTGGCGCGCGAAGTTTTGACATGTAGTTGTAGCTGGTTTGGTTATTATCGCGCGTTTTACGTTTGGTCCGTGTTAAATCCTCCCTGTTGGATTTTTATGTGCTATTAACGTTAAAGGGTGCGTTTTAAATGAACGGCACGTTTAGGACCTTTTCCCGTCTTGAGGAAATCGTCATTCGTAGTCCTAGCCAGTTAGCCAGCTAAAAACAGAGAGTAATGAGCGAGCGGGCTAACTAAGCTAAGCTAAGCTAGCGGCTTTTAGCTAACCGAGTGCTGTTGCTAAAAAAAACAAACAAACAAACAAAGCAAAACTAACTTAACTTCTACGATGGAGCGGAGGATGGTTGCGCTGGTCAGTAGCTAGTGGTTTATTAGATTGTGTTGTTTAGCTGCAGTGCGCAGTGTGTTTAGAACCTGTAAACAGTAGCATGTTGCTAACCGAGCAGCACCGCTGTGTGTTTGACTGTGGGATTGTTTATTTTTTAACGAAAGTTTGGAGCAGCTAAAACTAACGGTTCCGTTTAACCTTCACTAACCTGCGTCACTGTGTTTAGGGGAGAGCCAAAAAGAAACTGCGTTACTTCCAAACAGAGGAACGGTGAGTCCTGCTGTTTTATTAACTCTGCTAGTGCTTCTTTGCACACACATACACAAATGCATAGAGGTGACCCAGTGAGTAGCACCGCTGCTTCACAGCAAGAAGGTCCTGGGTCCGTATGGTTAGAGATCCAGGGTTTACTCTGAGTACTCCGGTTTCCTCCATATTTAGGCTATGTCTGGAACATGGCCGTTGTCTTGAAAGCCACTGTTTTGGATGCAAGGGCAAGGTTTTTTTTCCCAATGGGAAGGTGGCCATGTAGGATGTCAAAGAAGACCAGAATTGTCTGTTGTAGTTCAAAACTTTTGGTGTTCATCACAGGGAATTCTGTTTCTGATGCCTGGTGAATGCAGCTGCCGTATCACGGCAACAGATTTTAACAAGCGACACCCAGAAAGATTTCACACAGCACTGTTGCATCCCTCCTAACCAAATTCAGAGAAACCAGGACTGTGAACGTCAAGAAACGTAGCGATCGTCTGAAGAACCGCTACCGATAGGTTCTCTGAAACAGGTTGTTGAGCGAACACTAAAGAGGAATATATGATGGACTTGAAACTTTGGTTTGACAAAAGCCAGAAATGTGTTGATGGGCGATATGAAATAAAAGTAAAGCATGGAAGATCAGCCATATGAACCAGAGACACCACGCTCAATGAGTGAATAGCTGCTTTTGCACCCAACAGTTCTGGGAACTAACTAGGCAGGAACTCCTCGCCACTGGGCTCTCCAGAGAACCGAATTTGATCCAGAGCCTTTTTCGGTTTGCAAAAAGCTTGGATGTGACACACAGATCTGTTGTTTATAAAGTTCAAGAGTACATGTGTATTTAAAAATGGCGTTGAGTTCAACAGCGTCTATTGTGTCTGTACCAATCACTCACCATGTCCAGACCAGTGTCTGTATGAGAATACTTCTCTAATTCTCGTCTGGCACTTAAACAAAACGAATCTCCTCCACCATGTAACATCCACTGTATTCCTCGGCGGGAAAAATGGATCGAATTTAACTGAACTGATGAAAATTGTCTTCACAAGACATTTGTTTTCATTAAATGGAGAAGGCGTTTTTCTTTTATTTCCTCAGCTCACAGTGTCAGCTAAAGATTAAGGATGTCTTCTCGATGAAGGATATTGACAATATTTTTGATGATTTGGGTAAGCTTTATATTTTGTATATAACGTTAGTTTTTTTTAAAGTACATCAGCCCTTTTATGACCGTTCTCCTTGCTTTAGATTCACCTGGGCCTGGAACACTGCTGCTCTCATCGCTTCCTAAGACCCCGGAATTAGAGGAACAGGTTTCAAAGCTGAAGTCGTCCTTGCCCTTTGAAGTGGAAGTCATCGAACTAAAGGTAGGAACAATCATTGAATTTTTTTTATGAGTACATTGAATTTAATTGCATTTTTTATGTTGACTATGTGAGATTTTAAAGCTAATGTTGGGTTTTAAGGACTAATTGTAGTTAAATACAAGACGTATAAAGTCTCTCTTAATTATATGCATTAATAATTCATATTGTGATTATCCTCAGGATACGGATACTTTGGGAGCAGAAATTGAAATTCAACCGGAGCATTTAAACGGTAAAGGTAAATAATTTCTACTTGAGAACATAGGTGAAATACACCAAGAATTTCTGGACAAATGGAATTAAACCTTTTATGTCTGCCTGGGCTAGTGAGTGGAACTAACTTCTGAGAGCACTCTCGTGATTGCAATTCTGTGCTTAATTAAAGATGTTAAATGCCAGTGATATAACTGATATTGTATAAGGATGCGCCATGTGGTTGTGGTTATATGGTTATTGTGCATCTCATACTCTGTTGCTTTTCTTTCTAAATTTAGTGAGTCCTATTTTGGGAATCACTCCTATTCAAACGTCCAGCCCTATTGAGCTTTTAACAGGCCACACTGAGCGACCCAAGAACGCACCCCCGGGCTTCGTCGTTGAGGATGTGGAGCTGGTGGCGGGTGACTTGAGGGACCCGGTGTCTGATCAGAGATCAGAATCTTCAAAGGCAATGCTTTCAGAGTAAGGACTCAACATTTAATATACTTATCTAGCATATAACCATTCATGCTTGTTCAGTTGATTTATTTCTATTTGTGTAAAGCAACGCTGAGTCATTAATGACACCACTGGCTCGGTTAGTGTTTACGAAGTCAGCGAAACAGGATGCTGTTTCTGGGACGAGGTCAGCTAATTTATTTGTTGAATTGAATGGGCAAATCACTCTTTTATTTTAATTTGAACCGGTTTACATTGTTTTTCTTTAGCTCTGAACGGCCAAAGCCCTCGGAAGCACTGGTTGAAGAAAACCGATCCTCGGTACCACTGGTAGAAATCCGGGTCTTGGGTCCAACTGAGGACAGCCCGGGCTCAGCTGAGGTGCAGGAGGATTCACAAAAGTGAGATAGTGCAAGAAAAGTCCGTATAAATGGTAACTACGTTACTGTAGTAGATGCTAAATACATGCATGTCTTCTTTCTACGTTTTTGTTTTAGGGATAATCAGCCGAGTACATCACAGAGCAATCAGTCTAAAACTGCTATAGAGAACCAACCTAACGGCCAAGTGCCGGACGGGGCAGCAGAGGTGGAGGGCAGAGAACAGTCTTTCCAAAAGAAGCTAATGAAGGCCTTACAGCCCAGAATGAAAGCGTAAGTTTGTGTGCATTTTGGAGTAGCATTTCTAATAATGATCATTGGATTGGTGATAATGAGGAAAGAATTGACCACAGGAATGTCAAATGTTTGGCCGAAAAAAAAAAATCACAAAGTTAACACGTAAATGGCAGTAAATACTAGGGCAGTATTAAAACCACTGTTTGTTTCCTTTGTGCAGATGTTGGTTCTCAATAGTATCTGAACCTAAAATAGCAAAACTTTTGACTATGTGGAACCATTACAAGATCTCCAGAAGCATGAAACAAGGCAATGGGATAAAAAAACCTAACACCTAAAAATGGCAATTAAATAGTTTCAGCCATTTGTAATGATATTACCTGACCAGAACTGATCAAATATCTCATTGTTCTTTAAACTCCATCTCCTTTCGATGTTGTTTAAAATCAGTATTTAAACAGAATAAAGTAATGGTTTAACTATAAATCAGTGTGTACGCCTTGTGCTCTGTTGATCTTTTCCTGATTCCAACGTGTAATTAAAATTCCTCTGATGATTAGAACCAGGAAGCAGCAGTCTAAGACACAAGCTCCTGCTTCGCCCCCTGCACCTGAGGATGACTTCATTATCTTGGATGACGATGCTCCCATTCGGTTCATTATTCCTAAGAAGGTCGAACCTAATCAGAAAGGAAAAAGTCTACCTGTGCAAAGTTCTTCAGAGGCGGTCCTTGAGGAGAAAACTTCTCAGATTGAACTGCAATCTCCAAAGGAGACGAAACGGGCTCCGAAACGTAAAGATGAACCTGGTGCAAGGAAACAAAAAAGAAAGGCAAAGCTGGCAAAGGCTCTGGGTGTGGTGGCTGCTAAAGAAGCTGTGGCTCCTGTAGCTACAGAGGAGAGCGAGCAGCCGTTAATGGAAGCTAGAGAAGAGGTGGCAGTTTTTGAGGAGCCCCTCGATCTGACTTCAGAGACCAGCCAAACTGCTCATGTACCTGGTATGTCTGTGCTTTCTCAAACCAATTCTCAAACGGGGCTTTCCTTAACTCTTCAGCGACTCTCTGTGCTTACTTTACTGTTCCGATTCCTCAAATGCCTTTAGTATGTTTGTGTTTTTGCTGTCCTCGTGCTCGTAATATTTAAACGTTTTTCAGTAAAAAAAAAATCTCCTGTTTTCCTGTCTAGTATTAATTAAAGCTTACCTTACTTGTTAAGCATAGTTAATGCATTTTAATTGTTTTAATGTTTGGGGCACTTTCCTATTCATACTAGGACTGGACTTTTGAATATTTATTAACAGTGTAATGTCTGGTATTTTAATCTTCTCAAAGCACATACAAAACTTTGGTTTGAGTGTCTGATCAGACAGAAGAATGAATCCAAAGCACGTGAAAACCTCTTCTGATTTCCATCACCTCTGTATACAGAGAATTAAGTCATATGAGCTTATGTTATGCAACACTGTGGGTAGCACCGTTGCTGCACGGCAAAAAGGTTCCGGGTTCAGTCCCAGGGAGGAGCGGCCTGGGTCCTTTTCGTGTGGAGTCTGCATGTCCTCCCTGTGTCTACATTGGTTTACTCTGGGTACTCAGTAAGACGCGTGTTAAGCTAATTGGTGTCTCTAGAGTGGCCCTTGGTCCATGACTGTGTCTGTGTGTGCCCTACGATGGATTGATGCCCCGTCTAGGGTTGTTCCTGCCCTTGTGCCCAGATTTGCCATGTGGGCACCAATGGGCGCGCGACCTCGTGGGGATTATGTGTAATAGGATGGATGGATGGATAAGCTTATATTAATAAGCCGATACTTAAGGGGTTCATAAAGTTTCTGTAAACATCCTGTGTTTTTGTTATAGTGGACAAGGGATCAACCAAATACCTTTCTTCTAAAAAGGCTTCAGCTAAACAGCTGTCAGCGAAGCCACCTACTTCAAAGAAGCCTGCCAAGGCCAAAACATTAGAGAAGACTAAAGTTTTAAAGACTATGGACCGCCCTGTGTCTGAGTCTGAAGTTTCTGAAGATGCTTTGTTTTCCAATAAAAGGAAGCGGAAACCACCTGGCGAATGGTGGCTCTCACAGCCTGAACCCCACGTGGTGGAGCAGGGAGCTGAGGCTCAGCCGTCGCAAGAGCTTAAACCTAAGAAGAAAGAAAAAAGGAAAACGACAGCATTATCAGAACCAGCTGAGGAACAGCTTGCCGAACCTTCTAAGGAGAGTTCGTACAGACCACCTGAAACTTCGTCTGCTCCAAAAGGAGGCAGAAAAATGAAGAAGTCACAGGCTGAGGGGTCCAAGTCCAATTCTCCTCCTAACCGGAAAACTACTAAGACAGCAGGATCAAGGAAGGGGAAGTCAGGAGCTCAAGACCATCGTAAAACAACCCTTCAGGAGACGAGAGCACCGGAGATAGGAGAGGGTGATGCTGCAGGGCAGCTCAGTCCAGTGGCACCTAGTCCTCCAAGATGGCACGGTGTAACACCAGGTAACGTCTTAGAACACGGTTTTGTCTATTATGCAGAAACGAAACTTTTGCCATGCAGTCGTAGTTTTGTGATAAGGTTCTCTTTTTAAATATGGAATATTCAGAAGAGCCCAATACAAGAACTGCCGCACAAGATTTACTGAGTTTGGCTCACTTTCAGGGTTCTTAGGAAGATCATCATAAATTGTTGATAAAATATACAGGTTATGATTGTATGTTTCTTACAGGAGATAAAAGGTTGTTCTCCAAGACCTATGCTCGGGATAACATGTGTGGATCTGTTCAGAAAGGTTCTTCAACTTCACACAACAAATCGGAGCCTCTTCCAATAAAAAGGCAAAGAAGAGCCCCTAGAAACTTCTGGGAGGTTCCTGGGTGTCAGGAGTCTGGTGAGAGCTCTCAAACATCGCAGAGCAGTCGTCCCCTCAAGTCCAGACCACAGATGGCTCCTCCTCCTTGTTCATTTGTGGGACGTTCACAAAAAACAGCATGTCGTGCCCCGAAAACAAATAAAGTGCACATGGTTAACACGCCGAAATCAGTCAAAAGGTCTTTGGCTGCGTTTAATGCCATACTTGCCTCTGCCAAACCTGGTTGTTCGTCAGTGAAGGGGCACAGAATCAAACAGACAGCGCGAAGAAACTTGATGCAGTCCCTCAAGGATCAGTCCAGCGAGAACATCCACGAAGAGCAGCAGCTGGAAAGCAGACACGAAGTGTGTACGAGTGGTGTTACCACAGAGTCCTTTGCTGCCAAGAAGGCGAACTCTCGATTTTCAAGTGGATCCAATAGAGTGTCTGAAGCGTAAGTCATCTTAAAACCTCTCCAAACAAACTTAATGTGGCAGTGTTGTGAAACTGATTGTGGATCGCTTTTCTGTTTTACACAGCGGCCTTACTTTAAAGAGCGGACCTTCATCCACGATCGAACCGGAGCCACTCGAAGAGCGTGACGATGTTGGTAAGCGGAGAATCGTGAAAAAAAAAAAAAAAAGTGCAGTGCATTAAAATGGCGTCCTGCTGTGAATGAGCTGTTAGTCGAACTGACTTTGCGTGATTTGTAGAGGGATTTGTGCAATTGCATCTTTTCCTCCGAAAGAAAACGCATCAGTTCCGCAATTTTCTAACTTTTGCAGGTACCGTACAAAGATGAATTAGTAAATGAATTCGCAACTAACGAATAATTATAATAAAGAATAACCATTTCTCACCAAGCTTTTTACATCTGTACCTTTGCTCGCTCATGCAATTAATTAACGCAGTGTGTGCACTGCATAAAATAACGAGTTTCTGTAGGAGAGGTCTGTCATCGTATAACTATACAGAATTATAGGGAATTCCTGGGCTTTTTCCCCCCACGACGCTTGTTCAGATTTGTCCTAAGTACAAACGGAAAAGTAAATGCGGCTAAAATCTGAACTACCTTTATGGTTGGTATTTTAATCCTTTAACCTGTTATCTGAACACTAACCCGCTATAAGAAATTGTGATTGTGCAAATCATGGAAATAATTCGGAACGTTTTCTACGTTAATGTTTTATTTAGTGCCTAAATGAGTAAGTGGTTATTTATTTTAGGTTTTAGTCTTGAGTGTTAGAGTGCGCAGCTGCAAGTTACATGGTAAATGGGACGGACGGGAACTATGTTTATTAGAGACGCAAAGCCATGTCTGTTACGGAGGACTGACCATTTTCATTTTATTGCATTAAGTATTTATTGCTTTTTGATTATATACCTCATTTAAACCGTCATTGTGCTCCGTTTCAGACTCCTCATTACCAAGGGCAATTCCTCAAACCTCCCATGTACCCCGCGTCTTGTCGGATTGTGACCTGTGTGGCCCTCCTTTGAAGCCCATCCTCCTTGAGGCCGATGACTGGGACAACCTGTGTACTTGGTTTTCTCACATCTGGCCCACCACTTCAAAAAGTAAATACTGAATACTGAACGTGTTCTATAGCTCTCTGTAATGTGGAATAGTCTTCTTTTTATTCACGTTTGATATTTTATATATACCGTGGACTAATGAAGTTCGTTTTACCCACAAGACGGTCAGGACATTAGCCCAGATGATTTCCACTGGTACTGTCATGCAGGAAGAGCGATGGGTCACATGGTGGACCTTCAGACCAACAGTTTCTCCAGTGGCAAAGTCCTGTTGGGCTCGTTCATGAAGAAACCAATGCAGGTGGATCTGGATGCAGTTACTGTAAGTGCATTTTGTTTTTGTTTTTCTACTGTATTATGGAGATGAGCCATCGATTGGAATTTCTACCATTAGTTTACGTAAAGTTTATTAACTCGTAATGACCCTTTAAGTATGAGACGCTCTTTAGACCAGATCCGTCATTTTGATTTTTAACGGTGATGGGGGGCAGCTCGGGAGCTCGTGGGATTGCACTGCTGCCTCACAGCAAGAAGGTCCCGGGTTCAATCCCAGGGTGGAGCCGCCTGGGTTCTTTCTGCATGTCCACTGATGCCGATAGCGATCTTAAAAAGAAGCCAAATAATGGTGATAGAGCTTGTTATGGGAAAGTTTGGGGCCTAAGAAATGTGTATCTTCACTTTTAAAAAAAACACATTTCCCAAGGTATTTAACGTAACGTCGAGCTGTGTGAGGGTGGAAATCGATGGCGTCCAGCAGGTCTACAACTCTGGCCGGACCTTCATGACGGCGTGCGGTAAGAAACGGTTACGGTTTCAAATTACTCTCCCAATGTTCGTAGCTTGTTTAAAGGCTGTTGTGTTTGTGTTCATCAGGGCAGCCGTACAGCATTCACAACATGTGCCGTGAACCCGCCGTGTTGTGGTACCATCGGATGTTACAAAACCGTACAAGAAAGTGACTGAGCAGTGACCATCGGTACATGTGTGTGAATAGAAGTACAGATTCGTAAGGAGTGACACAATGTAGATAAGCTTTTAAAATGGTCTGAAATTGTCTCAGCATGTAAATGTTCCATGTAAATAATATTATAGCGGGTTAATGTAATGTGCTTTTAAAAGCTTATTTAAAGTATTGTACACCCGCCCTGTTTTTAAGAGGTGTTATCTCCAAAAAATGTACAGGATGGCCAATAAACTTGTTGGTCAGTAGGTGGCATCGCCTCATAACACGTGCTTCTCTGGCGTGGGTTTAAAAAGTGAAAGCGGTGCTGATTTGAAGACTTTGGCAGCTCCTAATTGTGGCTAAATACTTGGGGAAATTGATTAATCACAGTTATCATGCAACCTCTAGGACCTTTTGTGTTCGTATAGGACAATATAAACATGATTAATCAAGCTGGCATTCTGCCTTCTGACTCCTGGGATTTTTCGTGTTTGATTAAGACGTCATGTGGAACCATCTCTAGTTCATTTGCTGGTGATTAATTGTATGTTATGCTTTCAGCGTTAAGGCAGGATTTAAAACGGATGCCACGTTTTGACGCAACCTAACAGGAAATCCTGACTGGAAAATCTGCCTGTTTGCAGTCACTTAAGTTTTGTTGCCACACCTACATCAACAGCTTCTTAGTTACTAGAAATTTTCTCTTTACCGTGATGCCCGTGGGTGTAGGTTCTTGATCCCACCATGACCAGGACAAGTGAGGATATATATTTTTAAAAAAAATTTTTGTATTAACAACCTCATACACTCAAAAACATATGTATAAAATGTATATACATACTTGAAAAAGGGTGAAAAAAGAGAAAGCAAAAGTACAACAATAACCTTAAAAAGAAATCTAATATGGCATAATGACCGTAATAACGTTACCTACAACCCACGGAGCAATATCAGACTTACAATAATGATATCGGATAGATTTACAAGTTATGTTAGACCCACCAAGACTGTCCGTTATTCCAGACCCAGGTGCTCTCCAGTGATTTTAGTGGGGAATTCCAACTGAAAATAATTCAAACATGATTTCCACTCCATAAAATCTCTGAACAGAACCTCTAGTTGAGTACTTCAGCTTGGCCAGCCTTAAGAAGGACATTACATCCCTTCCCCATTGACCATGTGTGGGAGGGCGACTGATTTCAAGTGAGGGTAAAACATGAATAAAAAAAGCTGGTATTATCACTAAAGGGTGTAGGCAATTTTTGGGACACTTCATATACAGAACAGCCAAAACACGAACATAAAGTGAACAGTTGGTTCTCATAGTCGGCATGTTGGATGTGCGAGAAATCTCCAGGAGTAAAGATTTGAACTGATCTCATCTCATCCGATCTGAGTGGCTGCTGAGCTATAAATGCACACATTAAAACTTTTTTTCCATAAAATCTACGCACTGTTATTAATAGTAATAATGTTAAGTCCTATCAAGGACCGTCTTGCTGTGAGACAACGGTGCTACCCACTGAGCCCATGTGCTGCCTCACAGCATGAAGGTCCTGGGTTCAATCCCAGGGTGGAGGGGCCTGGTTAGTTTCTGTGTGGAGTCTGTATGGGTTTACTCTGGTTTCCTCCCACTGGCCAAAGACATGCATGCTGGGTTAATTGGTGTCTCTAAAGTGGCCCTTAGTGTGTGACTGTGCGCGCGCACAGGCACCCCATCTAGGATTGTTCCTGCCCTTGCGCCCCAGAGTTGCCATGTGGGCACTGGCTGGCCCGCGACCCCGTTTGGATTTCAGCGGAAGATGATGAATGAATGAATATTATCAAAACCAAAATAACCGACTGAACCCTTTTGCTTACTGATGTTGTTCCATATTTAGAGCGCTTTTATCTGGAAAAGATCAGAAAGATCCATCTTGTGAACTGATGACTCCTCCTTGTCGGGTGTACCTGTCTACGTCTCAAATCCAGGCTTTGAAAAGATCAGAGGAGATAAAAATCCTCTGAACTGCGCCAGCTGGAGTACTCAGATATCCTAATGTATCCTGCTCCTCTGACAGAACCTGGGATTGCCTTCTGCTAGTTTATCTACCATCGGCATGGCTTAGGATGACAACAAATCGTGATTTTTAAGTTCTTAATTCACGATAATCCAAAGGTTATGCTGCGACCTTTTTGCTTGTAGTTACACATTCCAATGGCGCGTGTTGTTTCTACTGCCCTTTAGTCAGCTTGTGTGTACGTGTGTGCGCGTGTGCATGCTCAGCATTCAAGGAACTTGTATTCAGTCAGAAGAGCCAATTACAGCAAGCTTTGTGTGTTGCTCATGACCTCCACAGACCTCCAGAAATGATATAATCGAGGCAATTGAGCTCCAGCCCGAGGGCTCACGTCTTTTCACGCACGATAAAGAAACATTTCAACAGAAGATCATGTAAACTCTTCTCCTGTGAATGTAATGGAGATGTACACACATCCAGTTCCATTCCCATTGAGGGAAGATGGAACAGAAACGCTTGCCAAACCCAACCATCTTAAACCTTATAATTGTTGGACACTTAAATAATGATGGATGCCTGGTTCTTTATCAATGTAGGTACCCTGTCTTGTGTGGTAATTATGACCGTCACAGCCAACTGACCCTTCATAACAGGCTACCTGATCCTTTGTCCTCGTTATGGATGCATCATAGTTGTTACCGGTTCCTGACCATGGCACCAGCCAGACCACTCGCCATTCTGAAATCCAATTCAAACGCGACCCAACGTGCTCTACAGAGTCTGGTATGTATAATGTAGGGAGTAGTGATTATGACTGCTATATGCAACTTATAACTGCTCACATGGTCAAGTAAGGAATTTTTATATATGGTATTAATGAATTAGCTTTGACAGCCATGAAAAAGAACTTGATGAAAATGTTAAATATTGACCTAGATCAATTCTCTGCCTTTTTGTGTTAAAAAAAAAGAGATATTTTAAAAATTGTCCCCAAACTGCATCTCTGGGGTGCCATTTCACGTAATCGTTAATGAGGAAATTCCCAGGTGAAAGCATTGAAGCGTTTAATAACCATGCTGGGGAATGAATCAAACCTGAATGAGTCCCTAGAGCAAAAACAAACAGGTGTGGGTAAGAAATAGGAGCTCGTAGCTGCACTGGCGCTCCTTAATGGAGCAAACTAATTGTGGCAGGAGCAGAAATATAAGACAAAGCTTCATTATGACTACCACAACTGTGCAGACTAGGAACAACAACAGCACCAAGCTGAGACACCCGTGTGTCCGTGTTTGATTTGCACTCGTTAATTTTGATTTATTAGTGCATGATCGGCTACATTTACAGTCGTTAAAGAAAGTCTGTTAATCAGCGTGAGGGTTTAATGACCAATCTGTGCAGTCTGGTACTTTTTGTGCACAGAACTGATTCAGCTCATGGTTCTAAACCTGTTCTCAATGAAAGCTTTATTCCATGCAAAGTGCTGCTGGAGTTTTTAACCCCCCCGTCTCAATGCTGGACTGAAAATGGCCCAAAAATGTCCAACCACCAGCATCCTGTGAGCACAATGACCAACACAAAATGGCACAGCAATAGATGAGCTGCTGTCTTTGACATCTACAATGTGGAGTATGGTAGCTCTGTGCACAACGAGTAAACACACTTTAACGACTCCAACAGCGCTTCTATCTGATCAAGTCATACCAGCATAAAACGCATGAATAGTCTTTGATCTGTGGTTGAGAACGAATTAAAGGGGACTAACTAAGTATGTAGAGAACAGACTACAGTGTTTACTGGGATGGCACAGTGGGTGGTAGCACCGTTGCCTCTCAGCATAAAAGTCTTGGGTTCAATTCCAGGGTGCAACGGCTTGGGTCCTTTCTTGTAAAGTCTGCATGTCCACCCCTAGTCTGTGTGGGCTTACTCTGAGTACTCTGATTTTCTCCCATAGTCCAAAGACATGCATTAGGTTATTTGATCATACTAAATTGGTCTGACTCGAGTGTACATACGTGACTGTGTACGCTGTAACCTTTAGAGTGTTTCTGAAATGGCCACTGATGCAGATAACGATGACAAATTAACAAATAAATAACAGTGTTTACTGCAGAATCACAAAGTGCTTCTGTAGGGTAAGTGGAATTGATCAAATGGACAATGAGTTCAGAAACTCAGAGTGTACCTAATGGTGACCAGTAAGTATCGCCTAATTTTTTTTATTGTCACTCTGTGTGTCTTAGTTCAGTGTCGTATGGATTTGAATTTTATTTTTAATTTTGCAAATTGACCAACACAAAATGCTTAATTATTGTATTTGAATATTTCATTAATATTAAACAAATATATTTCTGTTCTTTCTAATGACACATGGTTGAACAAGGATCAAGATGAACCTTGTCCTTTTTTTTTTAATCCGCCTCAGGTTAATACATGGTCTTTCTGCCAGAAGTCAAAAAGAGAGCGTAATCGCACACGGGCATACCTACCTTCTCCCTAACGTGTTCCCCATAACCATCTCTAGCTCTTTTTGTGGGTTAATCAAGGTGTGACTGGGACTTGAACCCATGAACTTGACCTTGGTGAATAGTCTAGTACGTTAACCACTGGCTAGCCCACCCCTGCAGTGACACACTGTAAATAGCCAGTTGGAGCTGCGATGATGACCTTCATGAAGCCCTTTAAGGTGCAAACTTGTCTGCAAACTTGGAAAATTCCAGCATTTCCATGACCTTGCCCAGCATAGCAGAGGTTGTGATTTCCAGTTCCGAAGCAAGCTAACAGACAGTCATGCCTTGGCCGGGGGTAAGTGTGTTACACCAAACTACTCCTTTAAAGTACATTTCAAGTACACGTTCTGTCAGCGTCTGGCTCTCGGAGCTTTACCAGATCAGGTGAATACTTTACATTGGAGGCTCTGAGCTGCACTGATGAGTGTGTTCTCACATTTTCAGCAGGTGCACAGGAGCAGAGTTCAGTGCGGTTGGAGCTGATTGGCGGGAAGAATGCCGAGGTGTTTGAGCGAGCCTGCTGAGCGGTACAAATTACTGCCTCCAGAGGAAGGTCCTGCTCATCGTTTGCTTCCCCTATATTTTCTGTCCGTGTCCTTCAAACCAGGTACTTTGTGCATAATGGATGCCGTTAACACTTGGTCCCGATCTGAATACGTTTCAGCTGTGTTTTTTTTGTAATGTTGCAGTAATCACGGTGTGGTTCACCGTCACTACTAGGGAGTCGTGGTGGAAACAAAATGTCCAAACACCACGAAATGTGCATTTACCATGCATACTTTTACTATGACAAAGGTAATGTGAGGAGAATTGAAGTTTTAAGTCATATAATCTTGTTTGGATCGACATCATTACTCAAGTGGCTAGAATCGTTAATTCAATATAATAATAAAATATAATAATAATATAATCGTTAATAAAACTAGCGGTCCTCACTTCTTGCTGATGGAAAGTGGATTTGTTTCATGGATTTGCTTGATACAGATCATAAGCTCTGCTTAATATAATTAACATATTAACATATAATAAATTAACATAATTTATATCCCAATACTGTATTATTTTTCTTAAAAATGAATACACGTATATGCATTTCTTCTTTTAATTTGTATTATTAATCGAGGTCTAACTAGTTGTCAGTTACAGTGAATAAATTGCTCTTGTCATGGCTGAAAATCATTTTTAAAATTTGTAATTTTAAAGATTGTAGATTATAGTAGATAGTAGATATAGTAGATTTTAGAATAACAAACAAAATGTGTAATCTCACTTTAAAGCAGTATCTACACATAGCATAAATGTGCAGTGGTCTCTTATTTTTTGCGCGTCTGTACGACTTGAAAAGTGAAAATGCTTTGTTTTGCATTTAAAAAAAAATTGTTTTTCATTGCAAATATCATGTATGTAAGCTTTTCAGTAACTTTTCAGTTCTCTCGAACCGTGCTCCCCATCATGGATTTTTTTTTTTCCACTAGTAACTTCCAGACTTTTGATTCCACTGTGTATTAAATACAGTTTCATTATAGTTAATATTGCTTTGCATTAATGAGCCCGTGCTGCTTTGGCATGGGTTTGTTATAAGCCTGACGGACGTGTGCTTCGTGAGTTTCTCTGAGCTCCACCTGCAAACAACTCATTAAAATCACATTAGCAATATAGAAAGCTTTATTTTGATAAGTTGTTTATCAGAGCAGAACAAACAAAGGAAGTCTGCAGTGGCACAAACTAAACACTGCTCTTTTGGTAAATAGTTTAAAGGGGATGTATGAAGTGCTCAATTCCTGCTTCTATATTCGTCATTCTTTCACCATTTACAGACCGGACAGGTCACGTACAGTAGCACGTACCCGGTTCTTAATGACATCTGTTAAAATTCCACGATTTTGTCACCAGGGACTTTAAAGATTTAAAATCTTAACCCGATCTATAAACCTTCTCTGTACACGTGTGTGTGTGTGTGTGTGTGGCCAATGAGTGTGGTTTAGGCAGGATGTTCTTTGATTTAGGGAATACCTCAGGTATTTGGTGAATGGATTTTGATGTTTTTATGGCGGTGTCCACTTTTCATCAGCTTATGGGCAGTCTTGACTCTGGACTACTAATCGGAAGGCTGGGTGCGTCCAAAAAGTTTAGCTCTTGATCCCTGCTACCCTTATCAAAAAAGGTCATTCCTGATCTGAAGCCGCTTCAAAATGAGAGATCACACCAAATACTGGCCTATACAAGCATTTTTAAAAATTACTTTATACACCTTTTTCTATAATTTCTGGTTGTATTCTAAAAAGGGACTCCTAGGGTCATCATAATATTACTAAAACAATAAATCTATTGGTGGCCTAAGACTTGTGCACAGTAAATATGTTTAGTCCTTGTCAGACGCTCTTATCCAGGGTACCTTCCCACTAAACCCCGGACCCTTTTATCAACAGTCCAGTAGCTACCTTGATTAATGCGGCCCCACAACCCCAGACTAAAGGAGAACTGGTTCTAACTGGGAGCCTCTGGGTGACCCTAGCGGTTAAGGTACTGGACTCTGGACCAGAAGGTCCAGGGTTCAAATCCCACCTCTGACAAGCTGCCACAGTTG